>JARYHS010008075.1:42854813-43131859 GCA_031002005.1 Vandiemenella viatica | reverse complement strand
AAAACAACTAAACAAGGACTTAATAAGCAAATAAAATGGCTAAAGATGGGTTTATGAAGAGTATTATCAGTGCAGGAGGACCATTGACTGATGCATCTAGAAATTTCTATGGCTATATCAGGAAACTGAGGGGAAGGGAGGGTGTAGAGACACTTATAGATAAGGATGGAGAAGAAGTTACTGACGATTTGAAAAAGGCAGAGATTTTAAGTAACTGGTTCAGTGAAAGCATTAGGGACAATGAATCAGAAACAGGAGGGTCTAATTCGGAGAACGAGCTTAACAACACAATTAGAAATGACGATATTAAAAAATTTGATATCCATCCTGAGGAAATCATGAAGGAAATAAGAAAGCTGAAAAAAATAAAGGGGCTGGTGAAGATAATATTACTACAGATATCTTAAAGATAGCTGGATGTGACATTGTACCTTATCTTGAAATATTTAAATTGAGTTTAGACACTTGCTGCTTACCACAGGACTGGAAAAGTGCAATAGTAGTACCGGTACATAAGGGAGGGGTGAGAAATAGAGTTGAGAATTACAGGCCAATCAGTTTGACATCAGTGGTAGGTAAATTAATGGAAAGATTGATATGCAACCACATCAGAAATATATGTGAGGAACGTAAGTGGTTTTCAAGTAGGTAACATGGTTTCAGGCAAGGATATTCATGCGAATCTCAGTTGGTGGGATATATGCAAGATATTTCAGATGAAATGGACAAGGGAGGCCAAATTGATAGTGTAGCACTAGATCTGTCTAAGGCGTTTGACAGAGTAAGCCATAAAATGGTAGTAAATAAGGTAAAAACCATTGGAGTGGATAAGAAAGTAATTTGCTGGGTAGAAGAATTTTTAAAAGGTAGAAAACAGAAAGTTAGGGTAGGAAATGTAGTATCAAAAGAAGTGGAAGTAAAAATGGGTGTGCCACAGGGTAGCGTATTGGGACCATTGCTATTCATTATTCTAATGAATAATTGTGTTGCTTGTTTACTATCTGAAATTAGATTGTTTGCCATATGAAATAAATGCTATATAAAAAATTAAAATGATAGAGGATTGTAAACAGTTGCAGGGTGATCTGGTACAGGATATCTAGTTGGGTTGGTAAATATGGGATGAAGATAAATGCAAAGAAGAGTCAGCTTATTAGATACACAAATAAAAAACAAAAGGTTAACTATGAATATAAGGTGGGGAAAGAATTGCTTGCTGAAGACTTGAAATGTAAATATCTTGGAATTACTTTTGATAACAAACTTAACTGGGCAGGACACATAGGACAGGTGGTAGGTAAAGGTTTCAAAGTTCTGCACTTGTTGGAGAGTGTGATGAGGGGATGTACGAGAGAAATCAAGGAATTGGGTTACAAAACTTTGGTCAGACCATTGCTCGAATATGGTAGTGTAGTAGGGACCCTCATTTTACGTATCAAATACAGGAGTTGGAGAGGGTGCAAAAAAGGGCTGCTAGATTTATTTCTGGAAATTATCGCAGAATGCAATCAGTGACGGATATGATAAAGGAGCTGGAATGGGATTCATTGCAAGACAGGAGGAGGATGAGGAGGGTCATGGGAGTGTATAGGGCATATACTGGCGATGAGGTATGGAAAGATATTGCAATAGGTATGAAAAGTAGTGCATGGAAGGGAAACGATGACCCTGACCACAAACTGGCACTCGATTTCAGGCACAGGGGTGTGGGAAGATTCTTTTTTTTAGGTAAGGGTGTCAGGGATTGGAATGAGTTACCAAGAGAAATGATGAATAATTTACCGAAAACTTTGAAAGAATTTAAAGATAAAATTTGTAGAGGGCAAATGTAGGTAGGTGCAGGATAGGGGGAAGATGGGTGTGTATGGAAATTGCCACCGGAGCCTGTGCTCCATTGCAATTAAATTAAATTAATTAAAATTAACTTCTCAATATACCCAGCCTATTCGTCTATCAAGACAATGTCATCAGCAAATCCTAACATACTGATTTTTTTCCGCCCTGAAACACTTATGCCATACACAAATTTTTCTTTCATTTCCTTTATTCATTCCTCTACATAAATTGAATATTAATGGGGACAGACTACTACCTTTCCTCAAAGCCTTTTTAACTGACGCCTGTCCCTCATGATTTTCTACTTTTATTATAGCAAGTTGATTGTTGTGTATTTTATGTTCTTCCATCTCGGTATTTTAGATCTGAATTCTTTAAAATTTTGAGCATCTTGTCCCACCTAACATTTCAATCCAATAAGACTGTCGATGATTATTATTATTATTAATAGTTTGGAGGAAGGAAAGTCAGAAGAGGTAATGAAGTTGCGTAGTCGTAGTCCATAAATGGCTGAAACGAGTAGTAAAAAAAAAAAAAAAAAAAAAAAAAATAGTTTGTAATTGCAGCGGATCTTGTGCCTGATGCCAGCTTCTTAAGACACCTACTTATGCTTTACATACGTCAGTGCTTTAAATTCTTTCGCTGTTTCAGATATATTGTTCAGCATCTCCCTTGATAACTTAATACTGTATCCTGACTCCATTACCTACAAACATTCCCACTTATGCCTGACTCGAATGATAATATTCGGTGACTGTTCTCTTCCGTTTTATAACCTGCTACTACTGGAATTTTGCATCCAATCTTCCCTGTACCCCTTCTTTGTTCCAAAGATTCTTAATCCAACTCCTTTTGCTATATAATTTACGGAGTGTATTCTACGCTAATTTCCGCAGACAAATCCAGCCGGCTTCCTTTACATCCTGTTCAAAATTAGTATTTAATACCTGTCTCATACTGACGCAAGAGCCTGACCAAGTTTTTATTAGGCATTTCTTTTAATTCACGCAGTTCTGCATCAATCATTCATTTTCTGGCGGCAACAGCAGCATTGTCAGAGAGACTGTCTTTGAAAAATGTTATGAGTGCTCGGTATGCTATAAGTGTAAATGTTTGTGAAATGTGTGTGAGTGGAGACTCATATAATCTTCCCGGTGCCCAACCGGATGGTGTCGTATACACACAACGTTTCGACAGTTGGCTCTGCTGTCTTCATCAGGAGTCACATGTTAAATGCGTAATTTGAAAGGCGGAGATTGGAAACGTTTGATTGTTATTAAGTGTTGAGCGTTGTTCTGTTTATTGTGTGTTTATGAAGATAAAGAGTAAGATGATGAAACCCGGTGGGCACCCACTCCGGCCTGCGCTTCAGAAAGGCACTTTAGAGCCATCATGTGCACTGCGGACAGGCTCGTGATTTAACAGTTTTTTTGTGTGTGTGGGGAGGGGGGGGGGAGGGAGGTTATCTGCCCATTACAATCTCTAATAAATACTCACGACCTCCCAAATGTGTCTTGCTCAAAAGAGCTTATCAAATACTATGCCAAACTGTTTAAATTGTATGCATTCATGTTCCCATCCTGGTATTACAAGGCAAGTTATATTTTTCCTCAAATGTATATAAAATGCTGACTCTTTGACAATAAATTTCATCCGATGTTGACCTGTCGTAGTAAATAATATCTCCAGATCCCTTTTAAATCATTTTCCATCTGCAATAAGTAACCTGCAAACGCCATGCCTGCTAACTGTAAAAAAGTAGTAGAATTATTAATTACAATGATGAACAGCAGTAGTTTCAATGCGGCAGTTGTGTGGCATCTCTCAGTACTACCTCCCTTGATATCGCATTTGCTTCTCGATTCTTTGTTTTCTATACTTAAGAATTCCTTTGTCTAACAGGATCGATTGTCTCTGCTTGTTGGCGCTTTCTTGTCTAAATAAGATAACGCTCTTACCAAACCGCAGCTGCAACCCAGCCTTCAGTGGAATAAAGTGTCGTTTAGTCGGTCCCACAGCGAGCGTGTGGTCTAGTGACAGAATAACACTATGCTAACAATTAGAAGAAAACGACTTAACTACATTAATGTTTCGAACATTTGTGATTCTAATATCGGTTGTATATCTCTCTACTAGTTTATGACTCGTAGTAAATACCACATTGAACTAATACTCGTAGAAACACAGTAGTCAGTTGGCTACATTGACACACTTTAATTTACTGTCACTCCAACCCCTCGCGATTTTGTTTGAAGTTTCTATAGGTATTATTGAGAGTTGATTACCAACGCATCCACACATACACTAAAGAGATTCATATCTAGTATCCTGTAGCACCATCTGTCGCCCTGGTGACAGCGGTGATTTGTCCTGGTATGGACTGTGCAAGTCGCTGTGGAGCCATATGGGTCCACGACCACTGAACTGGAGGGTTTAGAAGTTTATGATGACATCTCAGATGTGGTTGAGCATTGCGGTCATGTGTCCTTGCTGCAACATTTATGAGATGTTCATCCAACCACAGCTCGGTAGTGATGGTACGTTGGATTGTCTTACAGAAGGAACAGGTCTCCATTGGGAAATTTCAGACGGACAAACGGGAGCACATGGCAATGAGGGATATGCCTGTAACTTTGACCTGGGAGGAATAATGTAACGCCTATCAGGATTCCAGTTTAAGTCCACTTTAACCATCACATGACGAGAATACCATCTGTAACAGCGTGAAGAGCAGCTTTAGGCAAGAGCATCCGTCGCTTCACGGTTTTTGCGCGAATCCATATTCTCTCACCGAGTGTAGTGGGTGAGCGGTAACGTTCTGGCCTCGCATTCGAGATGACGAAGGTTCGAATCCCTGCCCGGACATCCTGATTTGGGTTTTCCATGGTTTCCACAAATCAATCCAGGCGAATGCCGGGATGCTTTCTCCATAAGACCATGGCCACTTTCCGTTTCGTTCCTTGTCCCCAGTCCTCTTCCCCGCCTCTAATGACCTCGACGCCGGTGAGGTGTAAAGCCGAAAGCAAAAAAAAAAACTCTTATTGGCATGTGTGAATATCAACTCATTTTGCCACATTTCTAGAGTATAGTGCCGATGTTCCCGTGTCCATCCTGTGATGTGCGGTCAGCAGAATTACCCTCGTGAGACGATGGATTTTGCACCTGATAGTTAGGAAGTGGTTCTGATTGGTGTGGCTGCATACACATTTTTGTGTACCAGCGTTGTGCTATCGAGTGATCTGTTGCACTGAGGGTCATATATTCGCTTCTAAAACGCGAGCTTGTCGACGACGACTCCGATCATTCACACGCTTTGAACAACGGTAATTAGTCTTGGCAGGGATGGTCCCAACACAATGAGTCAGGAGCATTTCAGTGCCTGGGCGAGACTTCAGAAATGGCGTACCCATTCATCGGGCTTCAACAATTCGAGCAAAATCAAATTTGCACTTAGATCATTAGCCTCACTCATACTGCGTTCAGTTATTACTGATACCGCGAGCGTCACTCTAAATCATCAGATCTCGGCTTACGTCATTTCCGTTTACAGCTTACAATACGACATCTGCATAACGTCGGCTGTCTGAAATTCAATTATCTTCAGTGTACCACGACCCTTGTCAATCTGCATATAAGCGCCGTATCCGACAATTCAACTGTCACGAGCATATGGAAACTAAGGTCCCTGCGGGTAATAATGCCTAGCTAAGGTAGATTTCAAATAAATAAAAAAATATCAAATAAAATCAACATATTTTATTAGAAATCAGTATTTTAACATTACTAGTACAATATTTAAACTTAATATGGAAACTTCTACCATAAACTAAAACAGAAATGAACTATTTAAAAAAAAAAAAAAAAAAAAACTTTGCGAATAAGCCTTATTTTACCGTGACAGGGTAATAAGGCCTATGATTTCAACTCTTAATATAATTGAATTATACATTAAGGTTTTAACTTGAGATAAATATTATGACAAACGCAATCTCTTGACGTGAAAAATTAAATTAATCTAACAGCCGCCAGATTCTCGAAATCTTCAGCATCTTCTTCACATAACCCGACGCGACGCGTTCTTCGTTGTACCATTTGCCGTTTTTTTCGCTTGTCGGCCATCCTCTCCTCCTCACGGCCATGACAATACCACCCTTCTGTCTGAGAATCACCGCTATTAATTTCAGGGATACTGACACATCCTGCAATGGTAACACCTTCCGCGTGTTCCGAAGTCTGTATATGCACTCTTTTGGCACGTTTTTGAGCAGAATTAGTATGTTGGTGTTGGATCGTGAGGGGGCAACCCTTTTCTACATCTACATATATACTCTGCAATTCACAAAATTGTGGGTGGCAGAGGGTGCTCAGCACCAAAGCTAATCTCTATGCTGTGCATTCCAATCCCTAATGGTACGAGGGAAAAAACAATTCACCCATGTTATAAATTCTTTCAGGATAATTGTGTAGATCCAGGTATTCATGCAGTTGCCTTACTTTAGGAGAATTGATCATAAACAATAAACTTGTTGAGTTTTTGAGCTCTGATGAAATTAATAAACTGAGATTTTCTTTTAGATACTACAGGGTTTCTCTTCATATACGCTTTCAACCGGTCTTTGAATTCTAGTTTGGTGGTCTCGTTGAAATTATGCTTGATGTTATTCCGTTCACAAAATTTGTGCACCAAACGACATACAATAGGCCTTATCTGCCAGGAGCGAAAGTATGGAAAACAAAATAAACAAATATTCAACTACAATACTGAACTCAAATTTAATGATTTAAAAGACCTTGAAACCTCAGTTAAATAGAGCTAATGTTTACATAATTAACTGCAAAATTACTAAAAATACTTCAGGTTGCTTCCAACGGAATTTTATTATTCGTGCGACGCGGCCGCTCCCCACGAAACCAGGCTCGACACTGTTTGCGTGGAGCGTGGAAACTTTGTGACTGAGAATACTTTGTATGCTTACGTGTCGTTTAAACGCGGGCACCAATTTTAAATACTGTTTCCGTTACTGGGGCCTTATTACCCGACTATTACTATTACTCCGCGATTCACTAAAAGTGTGTGGCAGAGGGTGCATTGCACCTGTCCGAAAGGGTAATAGTTTGGACGGGATATACGGGATATGGCAGAAGGTGCCCATGGGCTATTGTGAGGAACCATCCCAGCATTCGCGTGGAGTGATCCGGGAAAACCATGGAAAACCCAGATCAGGATGGCCGGAGAGCTTTATCGAAAGCTACTCCTGTCGGATTTTAAGTTTACTCGCCCGGTAAATCCTTTGTTCCATTCCCTAATCGCTCGTGGAAAAAATGAATGCAGAAAAGAATCGGTTCTGGCCCTGATTTCTCTTTTCTTATTTTCATGGTCATTCCGAGATACGAATGTTACTGGTAGCAATATTTGTTTGCTGTCATTCTGAAATATGTCAGTCATGAATTTTTCAATTAGCCTCTGTCGAGAGCAACGCCTTCGGTGTTCCAGGTCTTCCCAACCTAACTCCTTCAACATCGCACTTGCGCTTTCCCTCCAACTATATATACCTGTGACGAATCGGGCGGCTCTTCTTTGGACCTTCTCTAATGCCTCCATTAACCCCTTTTAATGGGGACCCCATACAGAACAACAATATTCTAAGTGGAATGCCTTATTACTCGCAGGTACGTTATACTAAACTTTTTCTTCCATTTAAATAGAATATTCTCTTAATTATTTTTAACATCATCAGCTATCAGTGTTATTTGTAATAGCTATAGTATTAATTTATTGTTTATATAATTTTAATTTTCTTACTAAATAGCGTCGATGAAATATTTATTGTATGCTATCAAATTAGCTACTTTCTCTGTAGTTTTTATCAGTCTTCTAATTACTACTTTCGTAATTATCATACAAGCTATATACAATCGGCTTGTGTTCGATACGCTTAGGAATTCTCCTATTTTTCATAAAATTCGGTAGTTTCAACAATGTGGTTGGCCACTTGCCTATTCAAGGATTTCTCTGATTGGTTAGTTCTTTCGCACGGTTCGTTAACTTGAGCACAGCGAATGAATAGAGTTGATCTCAAGTGTCGGATCAAGGTAATCTTCCCCTCGCCTTATCACTCCCACCTGTTGCCTACCCCTCCGAGCAGACAGATGATTCCAAGCAGGCAGTTTGCACGTAGGGTTATAGGAAGCGGAATGGGGACAGAGCAGAGTGACCTCTGTTAACTGAACGCACTATACTTATAAGGATAATAATTTTCCCAGAGTGGATAAATCGAGACGAGATACATTCTACTCCAATATGACGTCGCTGGCGTATCTTAAAAATTATATCATAACTGACATCGGTGTAACTGCTGTTTTGTTTTACTTATCAATATAATTAACGAACATAAATTTAAAATCACAAAGAAAACTTAATATTCAAAGGCTATGCTTTTAACATCGTATTGCAAAACACAAAGCGAATTAATGTACTGAAAGTTCGAAACTGAGGAAGGCTGAAAAAGGATTGTAAATGCATGGTTAGGTGGAGACAAAATTAGGAATTAAAATGAATCGTAACCATTTACCAGCTTAAGTTTTCTTGAAAGTTTTGCGAATTCTGTAATAACTAACAGTATTGCTTCAGTGTATAGTAATTGAATTCAGTAGTTTGTAAATAAAAATATTGGTATTAGATTATGGTGAAGAAATGCGATAAGCATTTCGCTAGAAATTTAGGAAATCGGCACCAATAAAAGTGGTTGACTAAAAGAAGAACTGGAAACAAAAATGGGAAGGCAGATAGAGTAATCATACTTATAAAATGGAAAAGTGTATCACACCAATAGAGAATGAATTTAACTGGAAACTGATTAATGATTCTTATTTGTAGCATAACTTTTGTTAATATTTGTTATCTGAATCTTGAAAGAACTACGCTTATAAAGAATTAACAACAATTATAAAACCAATATTTTTTGGAGAAAAATAAAAAAGTTAATAATTTTGTGCCAAGCCTTTTCCTTTGCAGACGATTTCTAATCAATATGCAGAAATACTGATATATGGTCTATATATATACGACATTACTCAACAAGGTTTTACCGCTTCCTCTTAGTTAAGAGTAATTTTGGCAAGATTTGTGTGTTATTTTTCAGTTTTTATCACTGTAATGCCATGACATGCTGTAAGCCATTGAATCAAGTAGCCAATGAGCTACGGCTGTAAAGTTTATTTTAAACCACCACCCAAGTTTGTTTGGACAAAAGTTTGCATAAGATTTTTAAAAAAATCTGCTACTGAGTTTCTTTAGCATGCAGATTAATTCGGCTAAAATTCCCTTTACACCAGACTTGCGACTTGGTTTCAGTGATCATCTGCACCCACTTACCAAACACCAGTATCTAGCTGTGACATTTTGAAAGTAGTGCATTGTGATGCGGCTGAACGTGCTATTTTTGACGGTTTCCAGGATGTCATCCAATGTGCAACCACGATGTATTCAATTTACATCGTTTAGAGATTCTAGTGTATGTGGGTGATAAGTTGATTGATTCTTGGTCAATTTAATCGTAAAGTTCTCTGTACTGCAGCATTTACAAAATGTTCATTTGAGGAAGGTAAATCTCCTTCCCCCTTTTTTTTTATGTCAGGGAATTACTTATTTTTGTTTTCTCTTCTTCAAAATATAATCCTTCATTTTTGTATTCTTGCATTCCAAAATCAGAATTAATAACCTCGCCTCTGTAAGATATACTCGTCTTCATAGACATTCAGTTTTATAACGTTTGGAAAATAGGCGGCTTAATACAGAAATAACTGCGCTTGGATTCTGTTCTCAAAATCTTATTCTTTTCTACACTTTACTCTCCCAACCAATACAGTGTTTTTTTGCTCTATGTCCAGTTTCTGGTGTCCGAATAATACATATGAATGTTGTGAAATCAAATCTTAAAAACTAGATTTTCAACCTCCACCGTCTCACGCAATGAAAAACTTCATATTTCTCTTTAAACCAAAATAATAACACAACTTATTTCACTAATAAGAGATATTATTTTTCGTTTTTTACAATATATTCTTATAACATCTGAAACCATCAAACAAATAACTTTTTTTTCTTTTCTATTAAATATTAAAACAAGCAGAATTATAATTGCATACGGTTTAGGAGCCATCCCTTAGAGCAGATGTTTGCTGTTTCCCTATCTGTAGCACCCGCCGCTACGTTCTGTGAACCTGTCGAAAAGTATTTTTTCTACTTTACCTACCATTCTGTATGATCTAATTATTTTTTATGTATTGACTGATATGCGCTTTTGTAATGACATTCCGGAAAAAAGCTTTTGCCTTTCTGGTACAGAGTTAGTGAATACCAAGGAAAAAATCGTAGATAGGTATTGTTACCTTTCTTCCTCTAGCGCAGGGGTGGCCAACCTGCGGCCCGAATGTGGCCCACCTTGAACATTTTTCCGGCTCGCGGCATGTAAGAATAGTACTATACTAATAAATCATTATGTTTCAGTTTTTTACTAAAAAAATGTCTATAGTGGGTCTAAATCTAATATGGTGATATATGATTTTATATGCGGCCCGCGAAGTTATGATGCATTTTCAAAGTGGACCGCACGATTATAAGTGTTGGACACCCCTGCTCTAGCATGTGTGTTGCAACCTTTTTTGTTTTACCGTCCATTTTTCGGAGAAAAAAAATGCTGACAGCCCCCTCCCCTTTTTTCCGAAGAAAAAATTACTCACCGCCCCATTTTCCGAAAAAATAATCACATCGACTTCCCTTCTTGTAATAAATAATGCAACCTGCTATAGTGCTCTAACGTTTTTGGCACCTAATCCACATTTTGAAACAGTGATTCGATGGCGCTTCTCTTAGATGAAGTTTACGGTAACATATATAGAAAAAGGACAGATTTCTAAAACTATTTTATTAAAAGATAATAAAAATATTACTGTGTTGCTCATAGTTTGATTAATTAATACATATTATGAAACAACAGTATTATTAATTACAGGGCTAGACTCCGTGTAATGAGTATAATTTTTCGATATTTGGCGCCTTATTCGTCATCAGCAATCTTAAATCGCCGCATTCTACTTTTTTTTTAAACTAATAACTTGCTAACTACGCTAAATTTTGTTTAGGCTACATATGATCTCATAGGAATGCAAACTTCTTTGATGCAATCCTTAGAGCCGGATATATTAATAGTTGGTCCTCAGCCTCCCCTGGATTTTCCTTGGACCGGAAACGTCTCTGCGATCTCTTCAACATGCACCGGTGGGCGGTACCGCCCCCGCTGAGAACTACTGCTCTAGCACTTACTGAACAGATAATCATGCCCTTGAACCACGCTGTTACTGATTGCTGAAAGTTGGATTAGTCTCTTTGGCGTATTTTTCATGCCTTCTGGAAAATAGTTTTTATCATTCGGAACATGACATAGCTTGAAATCCGTTTTTTATCTGCTTTCTTTCATCGTTGAATTTTAAATAGCGTCGATATTCTTAAGATAGGTTCTGTTATAATCACCCGCTAAAGCAGTAAGTGGTCAATTGTTGAACATTGTGCTAGCTTTTTTTGTGCCGCTGAAATCTGCGTTTAGAGAGATTTGCCGAGATGTATGGACGATGCTGCGTAGTGACGAAATTGAGGTAATGTAGCTGCAAAGGACTGTTATATATTTCTAGCTTAACCCTGACGATTTAAAGAATGCAGGATATATGCTTTCATTTAAGAGAAATAGTCTATTAATTTTTGGGGTGGGGGAGGAGAGATTGAAGAAAAATGCTTCTTTTCCGTATTCCGCCCCCTGGTAATACAACCAGTAGCAATGTATATGAGCGCATGTAGTTGGTGAAGTTGTTGGGATTCTGCTAACTGGTCTTGTGCTGAGTGTGCCTGTGTACGGTAATGTTCCTTCGTTCCCTCTCAGATTAGTGAACAGGCTGTGGGCCCATTATTCCGTCAAGTCGCAAACTGCAGCGTAATGGCTACAGAAAAAAAAGTCTGTGCTGAATGCTAAACCTTTACTCAGTAAATCATCTGCCTCTTGGGTTCATAACATGATGATTATAGTCGAATTATTTTCATTTGATCTTCACTTCATTCTTATATTTTTTAACATCTTTCTTTCATTATTTCCCGTTTTACTGCAATGGAAAACAAGTTCAGATGTATGAAAAACATTGATTTTGCCTATTGTAATTTTAATTAACAATCATACAAAGCTTAAACCGGTTTTCTTTTCTTCTTTTTTGGTTTTAAACTAGACCGCACAACAAGATCGAAGACCATGATGATACAAGAGCTCTCTCTGTATGTACGATGAGATTCTGCTTGTATCGCCATACTGACCACGGTGGAGGAGTAGTAACGCTCTAACTTCGCCTTAGAGATGACGTAGTTTCAAATCTCCGTTCGACCATCATGATTTCGGTTTCGTGAAATCACTCCAGGTGAATGTCGGAATGGTTCCTCCAAAAGGTCATAGCCGAATTCCTTCCTGTTCCTTAAATCCAGTCCTTTCCCGCATTTATTGACGTTTCGTAAGGCTCGAGACATCGTTATAGTCAAGGTAACTCTAAAGATGCACAAGTTAAATAAGGTTCCGACCGGTATCTCAGACCATTACTGATTTCCAGTACTTTTATTACGTTTTTAAGATATTCTACGTACATGGAGGTTATAAACTAATGTACTCTTATCTCAAGTCAGAAAGTGTCACTCAAATGCTACTTGTTCAATAACGAACAGTGTTATAATACAGAGAGAAAAAAATATATTAATAGTAAATCACGACTTTAAGTAAGACCATAAACGATCAAAGTCACGGAAATATGAAATTTGTGAATAAATTAGTAAATATAAAACATTACTGAAGCCGTAGCAATAGCGGGAAAGGAAGTTTCCGAATAGTTCCTGAGACGAAATTCAAATAATGTTCAAATAGTAGAAAAAACAACTAAGAGTTCTGGTATCATTTGATTAGAGCAGTATTACTAGAAAGGAACGAAATTCCTTAAATTTTACATAATTTTTGGGTGCTCTGTGAGATTCTAATTATGAACACGACTTGATGGACAATAAACTGAACTTAGCTCCCGCAAAAATTTAGACTTATAATAAATGGCTTTTGTGTTATACAACATCTATGAATATAAGATATTTTGATACAAAAAAGTTGAGTAAGGTAAGCACGGCTATTGTTGAGACCTTAAGAATCTATTTTTCCATTTTCGAAGCCTACGACCATACTATTTAATAACTAAGAATCTAAAATGATTTTCTGTATCATTAATCCATTATCTATAACTATTGCAGGTAAATTGTAGCTGCAAAATAACTCCCTGCATTTGCTACGATAGTCGACACTTTGAATTATATGTGCTCTTGAATTCGACACAGTTTGTATCTAAAGTCAATACCCTTTCCACAACCCTAAAAAACACATGAAAATCGTAAAAGAACTAGACCTGACTGGGTTCACTCATCTCTGTAAGATTTCATAATCTTGGTGCCTCGAGATCACACAGTAATGTTAGCGTTACAAATACCTGCTGTAACATTTCCCTTGTTTCACTCTCTTGCAGAGTTTTTTTTATTTTTATTTTTTAAAGTTTGTTCTTTTCTCTAATTCAAGCTCAAACATTTTCACTACAGCGCAAAACTGACATTCTTTTCCGAAATTCTCCATTTATTGAAAAGGGTGATGAGATATACCAGAGAAGTGAAGGAATTGTGTTACTAAACTTTGGTTAGACCGTTGCTTGAGTATGGTTGTGTAGAATGCATCCCATATTTTGAATATCAAATACAGGAGTTGGAGAGGGTGCGGAGGAAAGTAGCTAGATTTCTTAGTGAAAATTACCGCAAAACAGTCACTAACAGACATGATAAAGGAGCTGAATTGGGAGTTATTGGAAGGGTGAGTGAAGAAAAAGATGTGCATGACCACAAGCTAGCACTCGATTTCAGGCGTCAGATAGTGTGATTTTTTTTTTTTTTTTTTTTTTTTTTTTTTTTTTTTTTTTTTTAAATGTCATTGGTATAAATTACCATGGAAGTGCCGAACAATTTACCAAAAACACTGAAAGAATTTAAAATCTGTTTACTGGAAAAGTAGACGATTGGGGAAACTGCACTCTAACAATTTGATATAAAAAAAATAAAAACACGAGAAATGTGGAAATAGGTGTGTAGGAAATTTGCCACCGAATCGTATGTTCAACTGCATCATCGGCCAGATCAGTCATTAAATGATTGTGGCCTCTTAGAGTTATGAGTTCAGCACCAGTGTAATAAAAATTTAATTTAATTTTAAAATGCCGGGATGGTCCCTTTAATAGGATTATGGATCATGCGTCACTTGTGCCCCAATATTCCTTTCCCGGCTGCAGTTACCGCCGCGTCGAAGCCAAAAAAGTTTTTTAAATGCACTGGTGAACCGATTACATAACACAGTGTTGCAGGTAAAGTTGATAATTTTGTTTGATAATTATATCTATTATTATGGTAAGTATGTTCGACAAGAGGGTATGCAGTATTTGGAATTTGTCGGCGGACGATATACTGTTAATGAACGTATTCATTGCTGTCATGTTTGAATTTTGTTCTTTGTGTACACTCCTTTAACGACGGCTCGACAGTTAATAACTATATTTGGTGGCGGCGTCTCTGGCTACTGCACCTTGTGCCGACGTGTGCGTCGCAGCAACGGAGGCCGAAGAGGGAGGACCTTCAGACCCGGAAGTCGCGTCATAGGAATCAGCTGTCCGTTTACTGTGTGTGTGTGTGTGTGTGTGTGTGTGTCCCGACGTCCCGAGGTTGCGCGGGTCGCCGCCAGGCGGCAGCGCACGCTCCCGGATGCAGTTGCGGCGCCGTGATTGGCTGGCCGCCGACGGCCTCTGCTCGGCCGAAGGCTCAGCAGCAGTCACGAGCCAGTCTCGCACCGACCGACCGACTGACGACAAATACGGTGTGGAGAGCGCGTGCGTGCTTTGTGTGTATGTGTGTGTGCGAAACCGACGCACGTGCGTGCTGCTTGTGTGTTGTTGAATCGTCGCGGGGGTAAACACGTCGGGGGAGCGAGGAGACATGCTCGAATTCTGGACCAGTAACTCCAGCACCAGCAGTGTGAGTTGCCCGCTTTCAATTGTTGCGCTCGATGCAGTGCCGTGTTGTGCACACTCCCCGTCTGGGACATGTTTCATTTACTCTGGATTAGTATTGTAAATAAGAAAACAATCAATTCTATCACAAAGCAGTCATTACGCCAAAGATGCTGTTACATTTCTGTGAGTGATACAGTGGAAACAAAGTTCAAGAAGCTTTATTTTGAAGTAAATAATTGCCCATGGAATTATGTGTTCAGTGTTTGGAGATAACCAGCGACGTTTTATTTGTAAGAAAAATCACATTTTATAAGTACGTACTGTGAACATCCAATATTTTGTTAATGTCAGCCCCGCCCACGTCATCTCTGCAGCAATCGCTCTTTGCAGCTTTATAGTTAACCCTAGACAGAATCGTAAAGCATAGTGAGGAGGTGCAAAAATTATTGACTTCTTATAAAGTACTCACTTCCAAAACCAGGTACTCTATTTACATTGCTTCCCTGAAGACAGTTACAAACCACGCCAAAGGTCCAGCGTTAGTACCCTTATCGAAAATGAATAAGCATAGAGATACGTAGAGTTAAATAATTTTTTTATGTTTTGATTGTGGCATTTTTAAAATAGTTGCGGTTGAGTTCTACTCGGCATTGAACAGAAAGGTGTTGATTACATTCTGAAGATCACCGATTCATAATCCATTCTAGATTTTCTCTGGTCCTATTTTCAGCGGATTTATGACTCCAGTTAAGCATCGCATTCCTTCCTCTCGCGAAATTAATATTGTCAGTGTTTGGAACATCCCGCTGATTCTTGTATTGGCGATTTATCTTGAGTTCAGAAATGTGATATGATTTAGTCTGTTCAGTTCTTAGGGCTCTGGATTTTGTTGAAGTATATCTTGTTACGCAAAAAATTAACAACAAACAGCTGACGCAAAACGTAGGTAACCTCTGGTCAGAGTTCTGCCAATTCGTGTTTAGATACGAGTTGTTCTTAAATAATTAAAGCTGCTAATCGCTGTATATTAGATTTCCTTAAAGCTTATCTTACTCTCAACCCTAGCGTAGACTGAACTTGCCTCCCCCAAGTCTTGTTTACTCTAGTTGAAAATATTCTCACATTATTTCTTGCTGAAAATTTGATATTACAGTAATGTTCTTCAGTAACGGTTACGAAGTCGTTTGCTTTAATAGACCATGTCAACATTGTTGGTTTGGTAAGAGAGGCTGGTTTTTGCATTGCCTTTCGGGGCGGTGTTGCAGGGCTGCGCACCCCGAGCCGCTTGCTATTTATACCTGCCCGTATCCTGTTGCGGAGCCGGATGTTGCCTAGAACCCACCTGTCCACAGCCCTTTGCAAGGCTGCAAAAAAGTTGCCGACCAGCTGCTAGTCGAACAGCTTGCCTTTGTTTCCTTGCGCCAATAAAGGAAAAAAATCTGTAACTAATTATTGGACACAAGTTCAACCAAAGGGACGGAATTCGTTTCGTTTCATTTCGTGGAATAGTATGCGGTCGTGGACTGCAACAACACATTTTTTTGACAATCGTAAATTGGGTAAGCTGATGTGAGAATGTCGAGATTTACAATGCTATGTTTCTAGCATACTTCGCGAGCACGGCGTTTTAGCGATGAGCTCAACTGAAGAGTGGCTCACACAAGGCCATATTTCACTAGTGAAAACAAGAGTTTGGTGTCGGAGAAAGGACCATTCCATAACGTCACGTTGAGTGCCGATTCACTTGGTCGCTACAATCTTTCCTAGAATCTCGTAGCTCATTCAGTCTGAATAAAAACGTTTTCCCTACGAGCTCTTACCTTCGAATGTGGAACAACAGATCGAGAGATAGTTGATAAGTCGGAATATGTCACCACAGTAATGTTCTATCTCACGGTTATTCCAGTTGTTCTTATTAGTAGAATTTGTGTGTTTTCTGTTGTTTGCGGCTTGTCACGAGCAGTAACAGAGGCTGAGCGCTCCGAAGACTGGGCGTGTTGTTTCATTCCAAACATTTGATTAGACACTTAGACAGGTTCATGGCTTCATTATTACAAATAACGGGCGCTTACTAAACAATTTATGTTTAAACGTCGTAGTGTAGTCAGCAGTTCGGAGCTAAATATGTACTGTCTGCGCCTTGCCTTCACATTCCAGCTACCTGCAGGGAGAAAGCGACTCCCCGTAGTTTCTAGCGACCCTCTGCACTTCTGCCGCGTGCATTGCATAAGTGCTAACGTTTTCACGCCCGTCTTGTTGGTCTGAGTAAATACGTCGGACCCTTCTTCGTTTCTACTAGCTGGATGCAATATTTATGTTTGAGTTATCATCCCGCCTTAATACTTCTTTCATTTTTGCGCTGTAATAAGATTTTCGCTGTTTTCTTTTTTATTATTATTATTCAGCCTCGCTGTAGGCCTACTTCTTTTCTCTCACTTGTGTGGCACAGATTTCCCTCTTCAGTCTTGTAACAGATTGACGCTGTAGACTCCGGGAGTCCGAATGATCACAGAAATGCGAATTATTCGAAGGTAGTGAGGCCATACGTCATTAAACTGTTTAAAGAGTTTGATACATTAGATACTGGAACTAACTGAAACCTGCTATTGATTGTAATCGAATTTTCAGACGTGATCTCTATCGCACTCGTATTCCGAGGCCCTATGGTGAGAATACCTTCAGTTGTTCAAAATTGTCAAATCCAACCCGTAATACGTTCATCTAGTATACTAATACGCAAAACACTAGGCCGGTAACTGTGATTTTTAACTTGTATGGTCAAAAATCGACTGAGTTCTAGGCCTAAGTCCCTGCGAAGATCACAGGAAACCTAATGAAAATTGTGAAGGAGACTGTTGGTACGACGAATCATGATTTTCATTTTTCCCCCTGAGATACGATAAATGTCCAGAGTATCAGAAACCCGGTGTGAGGCTTATGTAGTGGGACCGGGATTAATAAAACCTTCAGAATTTGTATAAATTGTGTATATGGCTTAACTTGTAGGATCTAGAAATAGAGACCTGTAGAGACCACGTACAGCAGTTTGATTACGCTGCCGATATACCACCCATTACATACATTAAAAACTTTAACCGAATAGCGAATCCTTTTTTGGGGGGAAAGACAGTCTTCTACCTGTACAAGTTACCGTATAAACACACTCCATCACTGTCACGCTTGTATAATAGAAGTTGGTACTCCCTCATTAATCGTTCTGCAGAAACGTTGTAGCCGCAGTATACGTCTGCACCGAATATATTGGCTTCTTTACCACACTATTTCTGTCAGGTTATATTTATGATTTTTTGTTAAACTAAGATTTCCTGACGTTTGATTTATGACCTACTAGCGTGTTTATTATATTGAATGGATTTTGTGGGTACACTTTTTGCAAGTCACACATTGTCGAGACCAGCTCATTTTATATGGCTGACGAGCTTAGTACTGTTCACATTGTTTTGGACTTGGAATCACATATGTATTCTTTAATTCTTAATCCTTGTATATGAATTGCATTTCCGGAGTGCTTCTAACACACGGACCGTGTAAAGCGACGGGTTCTGTTGACTCTTGTTTCAAATCAGGGCCTCCGTCCAAGTTCAGGTTGGGGGGCGTCCATAAAATACGGGGTGGGGGGGGGGATCCGGCGAAATCTCACCAATGGGGAGGGGAGGGTCAGCGGAAATCTCACGTGAGATTTTGGAAATTTTGGTTGGACTGTAGAGCTAAAAAAAAGGCTACAAATGACGCGAAAGTCGATTTTAGGGGGGTGGGGGTTATTTCGTCGAAAAGTGGGGGTGTAACCGGCTTTGGAAGGGTGAACCCTTAAAAAAAGTTGCGAGGGCGATTTCTAGGGGGCGGGGGGGGGGTCTCACGGACCAGATCTCACCAAGTAATTTATGGATGCCCCCTTACTCGTGGTAGGCCTACTCAGATTGTGTATTAAATTGAATTCACAAAATATCAGAAGAATTCTTTTTTTAAAAGTAATAAAACATAATTTGTTAGTTAGAGAACATTATTCACTTTGCGAAATTGTGTTTTTGGTATTATATACAAATCTAACAAAATTCAATTTAAAAAATATAATGAGGCTAACAGAAAAAAAAAAAAATTGAAATAAGTAATGTGTTATCTGTTTCATGAAATTCTCAAACGAATGACATACATCTTTTTTGTCGTGGAAAATTTACTGCTGAAGTATCCATTTTTGTTAAAATTTCTCGTTTGGTTATTTCGCGAAAACAAACTATAGTTCTGCCAGAGACTTTAGGAGGATACATATCTCCGTAAATTTTTATACTTTTCAGATCAACAGTGTTGGAAATAAAAGGGGAATTAGATTTTTTAATGACTTTCTTTGCCACAAACTCGTACAAGTAGTGGAATAAAAACCCAAACATTTTAGGAGTCGGCAGGTTTCCAGCTGAGCTTGGGGTGGATGATTACTTATGTGGCTCAGTTTCCAGTAAAGTATGGAATAATTTCAGGGAATTGTGTGTTGTGGTTTTGCGAAACCTTTTGTAAACAACCGACCTTTATCCTGTTGAACGCGGTAACAAAACAGATGACGTTAAGTAATGATAAAAATAAGTATTACAGATTAACTTCAATTTGCGTATGGATCCATGTTCACGGTTTATTTTTCTGTTCACCATCTCCATAAACAATTTCGGAATATGCACTGAGGTAATATGTAATGTCCAAGATGCTTGGCCTTTGGCTTTCAAATTCTTGATAACTTTTCATCAGTACCTGCACCTCCGCGTATCTTAAATAGGCAGAATAAGATAACGCTACAATTTACGCGATCTGTCCATTCCAGTTATCATAATCATTAATGGAAATAATTGGTTTGAAGCTTTAAACCACCAGAACACGCAACCCACAACACGCTGTTTCGCAAGAGTGTCAAAGTTAGTCATAAGTTATAACGTATAGATTTACCCGAATATTCAAAGATGGTCGCTTTGGAAAGAGTAGAAAAGGAGAAGAATTACTTCACCATAGGCGAAAAAGTGAGCTTTGGAATGAAAGTGACTTATTCTTTCATAACTATCGATATGTGTTGTGCTGTTCGTTGTTATTTTACATACAGAGACAACCAATCAGTGATGAGTATCAAAATTCGACACCCTCCTGATCAGTGTTATTAGTTACTGTGAGCTCTCTGATCACCCAACAAACGTCTCTCCGTTGATAATAGACATAACGTGTTGTGGTCACAGGTTTGGCCAATTGGCTGTAAATGAAGACACTGGAGTCGATATGTTCAATAGCGAGAATTATGAAGTGCAACATTTGTTAAGTGTTAAACCGACCACCGTTTATTTTTTTGCGTATTTTGTTTAAGCACTACTACGAAGTGGGCAGAAGAACCATTTCATCCAGTCGTTCAAAGCCAACGAGGGCAGTCTGAAGACATGACAAAATAACAAAACAATTAAGTTATGTCTATTTTCATATTATGTTTCTAAATTTACACACATTCATTCAAAATCTGATACTGTCTTCCAATATTATGTAAGCGTGTCTGGATGATTTATAAACCCAAGCCTTCTGACTTTTGACTAAGATCCTGTTCGTGACATGTCCTATATCTTTGTATCCCCTTCCGTCAAGATCCGGATGTGGTACTCGCTGACTACCTGCTGTGACCTGGTTTTGTTTCTTGTTCGTTCTGTACCTTGGTTTTGAACTAGAGGGAAACCGAGGGAACTTTTGATGATATTTACACATGTATTGCTACGTGATGTTGATTTTTACTAACTCAAGTTTGTGGTTATCCTTCCATCCACTTTACGTAATTTATTTATTTTCCCTCCCATCCTAAAGAAGTAACAATAACAACATAACGACAAAAAATCATGCTCACAGGTCCAAGACAGTAATTTTTTGAGTTATGAAAAACATTTTTTGCGCTATTCTTTTTAATTATTACTTTCACGTGTACGTGAAATGCTTTTTAAAATTTGACATTTATCTCTTTAAACTGTCGGAGATTAATAGGATTTAATTGATTCATCTTAGTTGTGTCTAACGGTACCAACGTTATTTTCATCATATTTAAACACTACTATTTTTTTTTTTTTTTTTTTGGAAACATTGACAATCAATTTGGATTTTTGACAACTGACATTACGTACGCGACAGGAGGAAAGAAAAATCAGAACAGTGGATTTACTGTATCGCGAACAAATGTTTACGTACCTTACTGGAGATGAGCTCTGGAGGGGGAGCAGCCAGGTGCCGGTGGTCCGGTTTGCCGGCCTTGCCCGCGGACTCGCACAATGTGTCAAGGACGGAGTGCCGGTCCGGGACCCTGCCGGGGTCTGAACCCGGATCCCGCCGCAACCCGGATGCGACGGAGCGTCGCGCCCTCAACCCGGATCTTCCTCTCCTCCTACCTGTTGCTGCGCGACCAACACGACGCGGGCATCTCGGCGAAGTGGCGGATCCATTTCATTTGCTGCTCCTATCGGCACCGACAGCTATCGTAGACTGGCGACGCTATGCAGTTGTCTGCCATTTTTAAAACTAACAGAGGTCGAAGGGTCGTTGATGACTTTGGTTTTATGTTGTAGTCTAAGAAGGATTTAGATAGCGGCGTTCGTTCTTCCGATCGGCTTGATGCAAAAACTTGAGACTTCAAACATATTGTTGTTAGGCCTTGTGCCACTTGTATGGTATCTCATTTATTTGCCTAGAATAACTATTTGCCTGTTCAATAACTACGATATTGGTCAGCATCGATTTTAATCCAGTTTTTGACTGGCGTTGTTGTTTTATAAGTATCTGTGAATAAGTCGTAAAACTAGGGTCCGCACTGGCGCCTCCTGTTTACTACACAAAAATCAGGTAGGGCCTATTCATGTTTTTGCGATTTAAGATTCGCATTTGTAATTTCTCTTGAAAATGTCGGGTAGTGACGGCTATTTCAAGCTACAAATTTAGTGTATCTCTGATTCGATGTTTATCTTCTTCTTTTTGCATTATCCAAGCAAAATAAAATATTTTGGTTGAAATCAAATCACTTTGTTTTAGAAAAAACACTACCAGATTTGGGGAAAAAGCTATGGCCGAATTCCTTGCCAGTCTTTTCTCGCTTCTAAAATAACCTCAACAAAACCAGAAATATTAGACGTAATAAAAAGGAAAGCTTGTAGTAAATTTATGGAAAGAGCTATGTATCTTGCGGTTGGTTTTTCAATTTTAACTCTTTTAATCTCAGTACAGCGGTTGCGCGTAAAAGATGTTTGCTACACAACATGGTAGAACCTCATTGGACGACGAACGACTTGCTGGTAGAACTAAATAACGAGATCACTGACCAGTACGAACTGTGGTCATGTAGAGCCACGTATCGCCAACCGTGAAGTCGCACGCGAGATGGGAATAATATCTGTAACTCCATTTTGGACGATGCTTCGGTTCGCGAAAGTGCTAATTGTGAAGCTAAGCATATTTCCGCTTTCCAGTCCCTCACGACCTGTTGTAAGTTTGTAACTACCTGAACGCTGGTGGGTTCGCATGCGGTTAGAAAGGATTGTGACAAATATGTGGCACGCGGCTACCCCGTCCGTACTTTTCTCAAAGAGGCCATTCTGAAATCCACCTAACACTTGTGATATCACTTAGACAATTGAACTGAGCAGTAGGGTTCGTTTTGAAGAAAGCACCTATTTTGTCTTTAGAGTTTATAGAAGGCAATAAAACCAGAAGCCGAGTGGTCAGGTAAGGTATCTTACTGGAAACGGCAAATAACGCCATGAAAGATCCGTGGTGCGGGTTCTTTTTAAGTGTAGGTAACACAGGGACTAACCACATCAGCTTAGTGCATTTCATGCGGGGCATCTTTGTGTTTTGGGCTATTTTCTTTTTAATGTAAAAGCCTTCAGAACACAGCTTCTTTAATCTCTACAGTCAGTTCAAAGTCTGAAATTACATTATGACATAATGCCAACGGATACTCTGTTGCTGAGTGGTTCGATGTTGTAGTCAGAAATTTTCTTGGAATATATTGCAAGAGAATGACAATTTGTAGGATGAACCGAAATTAAATATTCATTGTGTTGTTTGATTCTTACGAGCAAACTTTAGGATTTCAAGTACGTATTTAATTCCATCCCTTATGCTGCTCTGCAAGTTATCGGTGAATATAGCTGTGAAATAACTGAGACCCTTGTGGAGTTACAGTTGCTTGTGGAGTGGAAGCGATATCTGATTTGTTTTAGTTTCATCTTCTCAGATGAGCGCGGCATTCTTCCCCCAGGAATTAGGGCAGTAGTCTTGTGTACCATTAGGAGTCGTTTATATGCTTCTCGGGGGACCCCTCCCGCCGCGGACAGTTAAGCGGGCTGCGGCCAAGTCGGCCGAGCGGTCACTTCATGGGTCCCTGCGATACACCTATCGGCCACGTATTGACTTCTGAGACCTTACATACGAGGATACGTCAATTATTATCTGCAATATAGCTATAAATTTTATTGCAATACAAATAGGACACTTACATGTACATCATTTTTCAACATAGACCCCTCGCATTTCAACGCACTTGGTCCATCGTTGCACAAGCTTCCTGTTGCCCTCATAAAAGAAGATTTTCGGTTGAGCTGCGAGCCAGGAATGCACAGCTTCTTTCACTGTTTCGTCCGAGGTAAATCTACGGCCCCTTAATGCCTCTTTAAGAGGACCAAACAAGTAGCAGTCAGAAGGGGCAAGATCAGGACTATACGGAGGATTAGCCAGTACTTCAAAGTTGAGTTTCTGGAGCGTTTTAGCAGCTTGGGCAGCAGCATGTGGACGGGCATCGTCGTGCAACAACACAACGCGGCAAACGGTCGTCCGGCTCCTTCGTCGTGCGTAGCACTTGTGCGACCATTTTTTAATTTTTCAGTTCATTTATAGACACTCCGTTGTGGCAAAATGCTATTCCTGTAATGTACCAAAAGTCTCCGATGAATTGTCGACAGAAAAAACGGATCACTGAACGTTGCACTTCTTTGGTGCAAACAGAAAGCGGAGCGGCCATGGTTAACGGCAGGGCAGCGATGATGGAGCTAACCTAGCAGCATCAAACCTGCACAAACATAACAACAATTAAACCACGCATGCGTCAGCTACGCAACACGACAGTACTACCAACATAAACAAAAATATAACTAAATTGCGGATAATTGACTTATGCTCATACTATGTACTAACGTTGAGTTCTATTGACCGTTTCTTTCAAACATCTCCATTTTCTCACTATTGTAGAGATCACGCGGTTTTTGCAGCGTCATTTTGCTGGCAACAAGCCTAACGTGAATGCAGAAAGTATTTGTCAAATTAAAATGACACCTCACTTTCAGGAGCAGATTTTCCACTCCATGATATACCGATGATTAACGCTACATGAATTTATATATATTAGATTTTTACACACTGGATATAAACCCAATTAAGAAGAGAGTGCAGAGCGTATAATAACATGTGGCTTCTTTAAAATTCCTTTTTTGTTCAACGGAATACGCTGCTCGATGGTATGTAGCTCGGGGGTGGGAAGAGATATTGTTACAAAGATCCAGTTACGGGATAGTTACTAAAAAAAAAAAAGTATGTCACTGATTTGTGAGTAAGTTTACTAATTTATCTGTTGAAGAATTTTGCCCTCGTTTTATTTCGGCACTTCCTTCCTCTTTTTCCTCGATGCGAAGCCAATTTGCTTAGTTAGAACCAAGTCGTTCCTCCTTTCTAGAAGTCGTTCCTCCTTTCTAGAGAGCACATTTGACAGTACGCTCCGTGTATCCTGTCGAACCCCATTTTCCCTGTTTAATTTCGACGTGTATTCGCTGCTAATTTCCGATTTAGCACATATGCTCATTGCTCAGTTGATATAAATTCATGTCCTATATGTTCAGACGTCAGTTAGGCATAGGTTGTCAGACTTTGAGATAATGGTCAAAAAAGCTGGTAACTTTCATGTTTTGCATACATCTAAAAAGACTGCTTTTTCATTTTTGTTGAATGATCTGGTCTTGATACTCTGCAGATTGTTCCTCCGTACTGGGTACGGTTGAATGAAAGCAACTACGCCTTTTGATCAGTCTCTTTCCATTATCTTCAGAAACTGTGTTTTTTCTCGCAATACTGCTTAAGTAAATTAATCTGCCTCTTGCTTTCTTTTCCCACCCCCTGCAAAAGCAGTCTGTACGGCAAGTATTCGCTAAAATTCACTTTGATGTTGATGTCTTCTCCGATGTTTTGAAAGGTTGTCCATCGTACTTAAATCGTTGGCAAAATTAATACATGTGCACCCTTTGACTACGAACAGTGTCAAGAATAAGCAAGAATACGGTGGATGGAAGGTATACGTCGTACAAAAGTGATAGGGTGAGTCATTTGGCAATACGTACCACATGACATTCATATTCGGAATGATGTTCACTACAGTAACTTCTTCAGAATTGCCGGCTTCACTTTCCTATTGACAGAATCGAAAGCTCACTCAACATCGATAAAGGTGAGGCACACCTTGCACTGTAACGGTTATTGGAAATGTAACTTTAAAATTTAAATAGCTGCGATTCTCCTGAAAGCAAGCTAATTCTTTACTAACAGTTTCAACTCTCCAGACCCCTTTTTGCGATTCAGAACAATCATAAAAAGCTCCAAAGATCTGGCTATTCTGTTCATATTATCATGGCTTCAGAAGATCAGGTCTACCTGGAAGACATTAGGTGTCAAGCTCAGGTGCTTTTCCATTCTTCATCAGTGCTAATTTTTTTCCGTCATCGGTTGTGTATGCAGAAGAACTTTTTTAGTGCCTCCGTTTATTTCATTGGAGTAATGATTTGTTACAATTTCCTGTTATCACGTTTACGCGCCGGTTCATATATATATATATATATGCCATGTCAGCAATCAAATCAAGCATGGCATGCAAGTGGTGACTTTCTGGCCTAGCTTTCGGGAGGATGCTGGTTCGAATCCCTGTCCGGCCATCTAGATGTGGATCTTCCATGGGTTTCTCAAACCAATTCAGGAGAATGCTAGAATGGTTCCGTCAAAAACACTTCTTCCTCCTACACTACATTGTTTCTTCATCAGTAAAAGTGCACGGAGCTTGCATTCTTTCTTTCCGATTTAGGATACTGGTAGCATTCACTTTTGCCATGATTTTCGAGATTGCTGATGTTCCAGGGTCGCTTTAAAGTCCATTATTTTTTCATCTAATTACGTTTTCCCAGTATATTGTCACTCATGTCAGAGGACGTTGTTTACATTTCGCTAAGATGATTTCATACCCGTTTCTATTGTAATACTTTGAGATTCCATTCTCTTGCCATATCTTTCTCTCAAACTTTTATTTTGTTGTTAGGACGGTGGTTACTGTTGACATTAGCACTTTTTTTTGGTTGATCCGCAAAAAAAAAAATAATTGGAACGGCTGTCGGCGCGCTATTCAGAGGTCATTTCACACACATCTGCAAAAAAGTAAACGATCTCGTTGGACCGAGTGCTGTAGATTATAACTTTGACGGAAGAAAGTTGCGGGTAGGATTTAACAAATGTTACTTTATTGGATTATTATTCCTTTGAAGGAAATAAAGAAAATATTTAATAGAAAGACACTACGAGGTACATCCTGTGTTGACTGCGAGTTAGTAGGAATGGTGTTTTTATATGCTTTGCGAGAAACAGATAATTTAATTTAATTCTAATGGAGCACAGGCTCCGGTGGCAATTTCCCTACACACCCATCTTCCCCCTATCCTGCACCCACCTACATTTGCCTTCTACAAATTTTATCTTTAAATTCTTTCAAAGTTTTAAGTAAATTATTCATCATTTCTCTTGGTAACTCATTCCAATCCCTGACACCCTTACCCAAAAAAGGGAATCTTCCCACACCCTTGTGCCTGAAATCGAGTGCCAGCTTGTGGGCATGGTCATCTTTTCCCTTCCATGCACTATTTTTCATACCTATTTCCATGCCTCATCGCCAGTATATGCCCTGTAAACTCCCAGGACCCTCCTCATCCTCCTCCTGTCTTGCAATGAATCCCATTCCAGCACCTTTATCATATCCGTCACTGAGTGCATTCTGCGATAATTTCCAGAAACAAATCTAGCAGCCCTTTTTTGCACCCTCTCCAACTCCTGTATTTGATACGTAAAATGAGGGTCCCATACTACACTACCATATTCGAGCAATGGTCTGACCAAAACTTTGTTACCCAATTCCTTTACTTCTCTCGTACATCCCCTCATCACTGTCTCCAACAAGTGCAGAACTTTGAAACCTTTTCCTACCACCTGTCCAATGTGTCCTGCCCAGTTAAGCTTGTTATCAAAAGTAATGCCAAGAAATTTACATTTCAAGTCTTCAGCAAGCAATTCTTTCCCCACCATATATTGATAATTAACCTTTTGTTTTTTATTTGTGTATCTAATAAGCTGACTCTTCTTTGCATTTATCTTCATTCCATGTTTACCAACCCAACTAGATATCCTGTCCAGATCACCCTGCAACTGTTTAGAATCCTCTATCGTTTTGATTCTTTTGTACAGCATTATGTCATCTGCAAACAATCTAATTTCAGATAGTAAACAATCAACACAATTATTCATTAGAATAATGAATAGCAATGGTCCCAATACGCTACCCTGTGGCACACCCATTTTTACTTCCACTTCTTTTGATACTGCATTTCCTACCCTAACTTTCTGTTTTCTACCTTTTAAAAATTCTTCTACCCAGCAAATCACTTTCAGTTGGCTGTTTTATCCCACAGACAGAGCTTACTCCCCACCGTCTCGGTTGACATTGCATTATCTGGTTAGTATTTACTCATTTTACAAAACCATGAGGAAAATTGTTGTGACTGAGATTAGATCATATAAACACTCCTGTCACCGGCACCAGTGAGGGAAAGTGTGCGTCCGATTGTCGACTGCATTTGCCCGTGCCTGACGCCAAGCTGGCGAATCTGCCGGACCGAACTTCATGTGAAGCCTCTAATTTGATTATATTGCATCCGGCGGCGGTCCCGATACATGCTTCGGTTTTGCCGATGTGTGTAAATACTCCGTTATTGTCCTCTTCAACTATAAATCTCGCATAATTATTTCTTTGTCCCTATTACTAAACTTCTTTCCAGTCTCGTACAGTACAAAAAAAAAATTGGGCTTTGAGTTCATTAAATACATATGCTGAGCGACATTGTATCCGAATGCGGGGTCTGAAACGTAGTGTCTGCTTAGTATGATTAGTTGGCAAATAGTTCCTGACACTGTTTTTTACTCAACTGATAAGCAACAATCCAATTCCGTATCTGTTTTGAGCATTTTCTCCAGTAAGTTCATATCGGAGTACTAATAATTCAAAATCCGGCGATCTGATAATCATTGAGATCGTGAATGTTGGTTCATATGAGGTCATTTTTCTGTTCAGTTAGTTCACTGCTGTTCGCGTTAAGTGATGCTCTATTCTAGAATACAATCTTCGTATTCCTTTTCTTGTCAAAAGTCGTTAGCAAATTATCAGGAAATTAACCCACCTGATCTATTGGGGCTGTCGCCTGAAGGACTGAATGCATTAGCTCGCTCCTAAAATGTTTGAGAGAACGTCTTGGCCGTAGTTCTATTCTGATAAGGAGAGCGTAGAAAAAAATTAGATTTACAGGAGAGATGATATGTATTTTGTTTGATACTTTCAGGCGAGTGAGGTATTTCTTCATTATGAGATGTACTCCAGTGATTGCGGTAGTGCTGTCGGTGTGACAGGTGCTGCCGACACCCTCACCTCGAGCCGGTTTCCTCGCTCGTGCATCCGCTTTACGTAACCACCGCTTGTTGCTGACCCATATCAGTGGTCTGTCTGGCATTGACCTCTCAGACAAAATGTTGTCACACAGTACGAATCTTTCATGCCGACTTGTTTTTAGGATTTCGTGGGAAAACGGATCGCAATTGTTGTACCTACGCTGATTATCCTCCAGCGTTGATGACAATCTCGCCGTTTGGTGAAAACAACTCGAACCTATGGTTATCTTGTATATGATGAAAATTCGTCATCAGTTTAGTAGGTGTATTACTATTTTTGTCTCACGTAATTATTACCTAATATCAGGCATGAACTCCATTTCGTAGGTGAGCTTTGTTGTTGATTGGGTTCATACCTCGCGCCACATTTTATTCTAAGGTATGTTTTACTTCTAGAGTATAATGCTTTAGTTTAAAAAACTCATATCACCACAGATCTGTTGGCGAAAACGATGCCAACTTTTCATGGCTACAGTGTAATGAACTGCGCTCTTCAACTCCGTTTGGATGAGTTGTAAAGATATATTCACCATATGCCTCTCCTTCCGCTTAATCCGTATGAATTTATCACTATACTCGTGTTTGTTTTGGACCATTAACTCAAAGATATTTTATTGACTTTTTACATCCATGCTAAGGCGAATTTAGACTGTTTTGAAGTTCAATAACTACGAAATAAATGTAACAAATAAAGCAGCTGTTTAATGCATACTAAGCGTATAATGTTTTCCTCGCCATAATATGAGACTCGCATAGATTGCACAATACATATTATTCTATTCCACAATTCATTTGGCTGGCACCACAGATTGCCTAATATTGCAATCAGGATAATTGACGAGATAATGAAGACGAAATTTTATCAACAATATGCATATGTAATGTGATTCTAAAGAGCTTGAGCCATCATTTCTGATGCCTCTCAGATCATTTTAAGTGCCTGATTACAGTGTAATTCGCAGAATTATAGGACACAAAGGTTAGTTATTGTACAGACGTTTGGTAGGACACTGATGTGATGTCACTATTATATGGTTAGTATTCGTTGGTAAGATACGTTCTTATTGTAAGCGATGACACTCTTCTCACTCCGATGTGGCCGTGGGTAAAATGAGGTTGAACACGGTATCGATGTGTCGAAGCTTGGAATACTTTTAGTTTGCTTCAAAGAACTGTTCCTCAGAAAAATGTCTACGTCAATTCAGACTTTCGAATGTGTACTGCGAGTTGTGAAGGTCGAGTTCCGAGAAATGGTAGAGGCGAGCGGATGCAAACATCGGTCTGCCTTTGTGCACTGAATGTGTATGGTAGCAATTGAAGTTTATAATGCCAGAGCGTCTAGAGATTTAAGATACTGATATGGGGTAAGTATATGGTAATAATCGAAGTTCATAAAATCGTTAGTCGAAGGACTTAAGCATCTGATATCAAAAGGTTGCGGAGCTAGAGAGATTTTCATAAAAAAAAACATAAACGGACAAATGTAAAAATTAGGCCTACTGTTCCGACACTTTGATATTGCTCGAAATCATTGAGGAAGCTAGAAATTGAAAAGAGATTGTGGTGAGATTCTTAAAGGCAGCCCGAGACCAAAAACCCCGCTGCAGCATGCGAATCGGCTATTCTGATTCTGATTTTAACGTGTTTTTCCACAATTATGCAAGTGATTCTCTATTTTAACTTCAAGAATAAATAAATCACTAGCTTAAAGTTATTAGAAGGGTTAGTGAAGGAAAACTGCGCTAGTTTATTGCATTATAGATTTTTTTTTTAAAAAAAACTTTTTTGATATTGTTAAATGGTATAATATCTCGTTGTCCGGGGTATTAGTTTTGACTTGAAAAACACCTTGTATGGTGCCAGCTTGCAAAAGTAGCAAAGTTAATTTATTTTAATTCAATAATATTTATAATGGGCTCTTCACATGACAATTCTCAGGGGATCACACAAAAGAAATGGGTTCACATTAAAAGAAAATGAATTTATTCATTAAGACAAAATTGTTGTCATTTCAAGATCACAAATGTATGGCAAACATATGATAGGCACCCAGGCTAATAGCTCTTTAATTCTGGCATGAGTCTCTCAGGGTAGTTTCCAGGGTTTTGAGATGTTGCAGAATGTCTCTATATCAGCAGGCGGTACACATTACCCGGCATGGACACTGGTCAGCGGCGGCGACGGCGACGGCGGCGGCGTCGGCGGGCCAGGGTTTGACCAGCGCGACCGGCTGATACACACAGCTACCTCTGTATATCACTTGTAGCAGCAGCCACTGCCCACAACCTTGCTCTCGGGCGTCCAGCAACGTTCTCCCCATTCCGACGACATAGAACATAGCAAAAGAAAAAACCTCGGAGGAGTATATGCCATCCCCTCCATCCTCTGGCTGTCCCACACACCGCACCACATACGGCAAGCCCTCCAGAAAAAATATCACGAGAAGAGAGGGCGGTCTGTGTCCCGCGCCCCTTCGCCAAGCCAAACATGTCTCTGGGGACAGGCGTCTGCCTTCTATCATCGACTGGCCCTCAGATACACACAGTGTTGGGCAGCACACCTCCGCGCCAGCGAGCCGACGTGCTCTGTAGGACATTACAACTTCAACTGCCACCTCCACAAAAATTTGAAATTTCCTATTTAAAGTTCAAATTTTTCATTCGGTCCATGTGACATGTCCTCTCACTTTGTCCCGAAACATTTCATCCTCACGCTCTTTAGCCAGACCTGTCTCTTCAACCTATCGTTTGCCCGAGTCATACAATACCTTGATAAAAAACACCCATTTCGACACTTCCCTCTGCTGAAAAGTCATGCGGATTGTCTCATTGGTCAACAACCACTGCAGTGACTGCTCGATCCTACACTGCGCTCCGCTACGAGCATGAAACTCTCTCTGTGACATTCATTACAATGGGCATGGCGTAAATGATACCAGTTGGGTCCAGCCTATCTTATGGCTACAGATACAACTTAAACAGTACACAACATCTAAACAATAACACACAGTGTTCAGAAAAATACTCAATACTAAGAAACTATGGTCTCAGAAAATACATCGTTGTGCCGTTGTACAGCCTTTCTGATAGTTACAGATATTACGTAAAAATACAATACATATAAAATACCCGCACACAGTGGGTAAAAAAAAAATAATTCTACCAGATTGTGGCCTCACAAATCATCCTTCCTGTACTCTCTGTTAACAAAATTACAAATGAGAGTGCAAAATGTAGAAGAATTAATATAAAAAATAATCACAAAGCCATCACATAAAGGCTTTATCGTCCACAATGCCCATATAACCAAACAGAGAAAACCATTGTGTCCGAAAACAAGTGAGCAATGAATCAGGGCCACGCAGTAATGATTAAGAACCCTAAACCAAACCACTATTTTCATTATAGACTACTTATAACGCTAAGTACAGCTTTAAATATCCATAAAACTTAAAATCTTCAAACTTTATCTGACAATAACTAAACTAAAACGAGGGGTCGGCATATTCTCTTCAGGCGTACAACACTCCTTACAACTAACAGAATTTACAGTCGCAACGCTTCCCTGTAGTGCAGAACCGACTTCATAACAAACAGCCACCTTCATGCAGATGGTAAGGCGCCTGCCCACAAACAGATGGAGCCCAGGTCCCTGCACCCCGGTGAAGTCAAGGACACCCTCTGCCTCAGCTGACACTCCCAGTTTCAAAACAACCCACACTCTTATGCTTAGGCTCCTATTTCGAAAGCCATGGTTCACCGACCTATTCCTCATATCGACCACATGACCAAAGTCATAACAGACACTTTAGAGAACTTGGTGTTCCACTACCTCAACGTTGTCCACCTTCACTAAGGTAGCCTTGCCACCTTGCGACCACAAACCTACTCCATATCTCTCAGAACTCTCAGAAAGTAAACTACTAGTATTCTACCAAATCTACAGCCTCATTAACCTAGCATAAAAAAAACAACATATTACACCCTGCAGAAAATGCCTCCACGCTGAATAATGCATATATAATCATAAGAAGTTCGTCACCCTATCAAATAACTTGCATAATATCTAACAGCGGAAGCAATAACTATTCTTCGAGAAATCACATGGGAAACCTTTCACAATGTATAACTCGCAGCTATCCTCATCTAAATTAAAATCTCGCGTCATGTCTGGCGCCGAAAGAAATACCTCCACTTAAAAATCGAACTTCATTCCCTACCTTGCAAAACCTCAATTTTCTCTAAAAAATCTCAAATGCTGAAGAAGTAACTCCGCTGGGACACAAGTAAGAATATCTTCACTAATGTGCAGTATTCAACGACAATCTCTATATGGGATTTGCATTTCCCTATACTCTCACCTGTCATGAATTATCTCCTCCGAACGGAACAATTACTATGCTAACAGACGACTCTCAAAACAAAGGAGTGATGTTAGGGAACGAGATACCCGCTTGAGAAACATGATGCTGGTTTGACTTGGTGGAACCACATTATTCCCGCTTCCCGCTATTATGAAAAAAATCCAGAGTGTACAAAACCTCGTTATACCAGACTCGGCACACTTCCACCACCTCAAGCACAAATAAACGGAGCCCCAGGGGATAATTACCTTGTCCCTCATATGAAACTTCCACGACCTATTAGCACCACATTAATTAAACGACAACCGGACTGCTTATGCTTATGCGTCCTTGGCCTTCTATCCGTTGCCAAAGGAACGTCTAAAAACTTCCAATCCATGCACGTCCGTTGTCTCTTCACCTTAAAATCTTGTCCTTCGCACGAGAAAAAATGCAAATACAACTTGGATCTCATCCACTGACTCCGTTACTCCAGTCTAAGTGCTCTCCATACATCAGTGCCGCTCTGGCTACAACTGACTCTCAAAAATACCTTCCTTTATTTATTTTTTTAACTCTACCAACATCAATATTTTCACCAACAACTTTCAAATCTCGGGAAAATCGATCCACCACGTACTCAGCAACTTTCTCGCAAGAGCAACCAGAGATGTTTAGCAAAGAAAAATGACGTACCATCACATATTCATTCCCACAATCGTTAAAAACTATTTCCTTCTCGCCTGACATCAATCATCGCATCTTAGCATTCTCCACGCGCAGTGACTGTTCTTCAATTCCATCCCATGTACCAAACCAATTCAACTGTTTTTATGGCTCAGGTAATCTTCAACTACAACCAAAATTCCCTCCTCTCGCAACTCTCAGATGCTACCAGAATTTACTTTACGCACTTCTGCGAACTATCCACTATATGACACTAACATTACACTTATTTATTACCATAATTATTCTCTACTTCATATCCTTGGGTATGTCTGCGGTCCAAACCAAGTCTCCTTTTTTTTTCGGGTAGGGGCTAAGCCTAGTTAGCTCCCGTTTTGAGCCTTCCGTGTACCACGCACATCCAAAACTCATACTTATCGCTGGCGTTTGTGCTTCGGAAATTCTCAGCAAAATACACTGATTGACTGTGCATGAATTTAGCACTAATTTCGCCTCTCAGTTCTCCGCAACAATCTCTCTCTTCGAAACCTCCCACATACGGCTCATAATCGCACCCCAGCTGCGTTTCGCTCACACAGTCACAAAAAAGCGTCCTGCTCAGAGGGTAGCATGCGTTCGGAAATCATCGCTCGCCGCCTGGCACTCTCTTGAGGCCTTCGACCTGGAACAGATGTTCGGCATTTGTTCCCGCCTGTCCAAATATGCACAAATATCGCAGGTCTCGTCTTTCATGTCCGACAGTTGGCATTCTCGATGGTTTGGTCTGTCTGTCCGTTCTTACCGATTCCGAACACGCCGACACATGGATGTCCCGCTGTTTACTTGTCTGTTTCATCGAAAAGCTCTCATGCGTTTCGCGCTCTGTTTTCAGCTTTGCAACGCTCACGCGAATTTGACTCATCTCTTCTCCGAGTTGGGTCAAATCCGCACTGTGGCTCCTCTCCATTTCCACGACACGCGTTTCCAGCAGGTTCGTCCGTGTTTTCGTTTCTTCGGTTACTTCCGATACGCGTCTCTGCGCGTCCAACACCTGCTCCTTGGTACGGTCAACAGCACTGCTTAACGTGTCGGGCGCCATTTCCAGCGATTGCACAGACTCCTTAATTTCCCCTACCTTTTTATCCATCGCGGCTGTCAATTCCTCCCTGAACGCCGATAATTGTACATTGATTTTCTTTTGTTCCTCGCACATGGATGTTAATCGTTCATTAATGGGACTAAGCAGTTGCTGTACTATTACCAACATATCATGGGGCGTCATTATTGCGCTAGCGTGATTTTCCGGCAGCGACACAAACTGATCGCTCGTTTCTGCGGTTGGAGGAAAACTAGTAGTTCTTTCTTTACTAGCTGTCTGCTGAATAGTTTGCTCAGCACTTCGAACCACGGCGTTGTCAATTAAATGATCGTGATTTCCCTTCATCGCGAATTCCTGCTCGTTTGGCTCTGACGGACTGTGACTTTGTGCCATCCCGGCATTTCCGGACCTCAGTTTCATCCACTCAATAGCACCCAAAAATTTAGAAACTACGTAAAACAAATATTTCACCACACTTCTCCTCCCACAATTCAATGTTTATACCGGTACATCCACAGGAAGCATCCACAAATTCTCAAACGCACAATTATTGATGGAATGAACGCTAAAACACACAAAACTCAATTATGCAGAGCACAGATGCTCGGGGCATTCTAAAAGCACGACAAGCAAGAAAAGTTTATAAAAAAAACCATACTCGTCACAGAAGACAGGCAAAAACAAGCATAATTTTCCGACGCTGAGATGCTGTGAAAATCTTACCTCCCTAGTCTCCAAACATTTTCCCACAACAGAATAACCATCAAAACCAACAAACAATTACAAACAAAAGGACAACTCAAACATAACCAAAGACCATTACTTTACATCTTCCTCCACCATTGACCAACAATTTATGCAACGTCGTATTTTTTTATACATCAACAACCCATGAACGATCAACAAACAGTGGTTCAATATCACACACGAGAACAGATAATCACCTCGCTCGGGACGCCCACAGGAGTCCTATGCTGTTACAAATAACAAATATTACACATAATCAATCTTATCATTATACATTGTATATGCTGGACCTCTGCTATCACTGCCACACCGCAAAAAATGCTGAAAAACACATAGAGATTTCTACTCGCTAAAACGAAACGCTTGCAACATCTCAAACAGTCAGGCCACAGGTTGGAGCGCCATGTTATAATGTCTCGTTGTCCGGGGTATTAGTTTTGACTTGAAAAACACCTTGTATGGTGCCAGCTTGCAAAAGTAGCAAAGTTAATTTATTTTAATTCAATAATATTTATAATGGGCTCTTCACATGACAATTCTCAGGGGATCACACAAAAGAAATGGGTTCACATTAAAAGAAAATGAATTTATTCATTAAGACAAAATTGTTGTCATTTCAAGATCACAAATGTATGGCAAACATATGATAGGCACCCAGGCTAATAGCTCTTTAATTCTGGCATGAGTCTCTCAGGGTAGTTTCCAGGGTTTTGAGATGTTGCAGAATGTCTCTATATCAGCAGGCGGTACACATTACCCGGCAGGACACTGGTCAGCGGCGGCGGCGGAACGACGGCGGCGGCGTCGGCGGGCCAGGGTTTGACCAGCGCGACCGGCTGATACACACAGCTACCTCTGTATATCACTTGTAGCAGCAGCCACTGCCCACAACCTTGCTCTCGGGCGTCCAGCAACGTTCTCCCCATTCCGACGACATAGAACATAGCAAAAGAAAAAACCTCGGAGGAGTATATGCCATCCCCTCCATCCTCTGGCTGTCCCACACACCGCACCACATACGGCAAGCCCTCCAGAAAAAACAAAAATATCACGAGAAGAGAGGGCGGTCTGTGTCCCGCGCCCCTTCGCCAAGCCAAACATGTCTCTGGGGACAGGCGTCTGCCTTCTATCATCGACTGGCCCTCAGATACACACAGTGTTGGGCAGCACACCTCCGCGCCAGCGAGCCGACGTGCTCTGTAGGACATTACAATGGTGACCAGTTTTTGTCAATTTAGCCCTAAAGTACCAAGGCAGCAGAAACATTTATGATAAATGAAGTGTCTGTAAAAATAGAAATGACAAGCATCAGCTAAGAAGGCATTAAAGCAGGGGTGGCCAACCCGCGGCCCACCTTGAACTTTTTTTCCGGCCCGCGAGATGCATCACACTTTTACAAAATATTTTTTATATTCCATTTTTAGTGTTATATAGTTCTTTACAATGTGCGTTTAGTACCATTGTTATTATATTATCTATGTTTACATGTAAGAATAATAGTAAACTCAATAGTGACTCATATTTCAATTTTTCACTCCAAAAAAATGTCTCTAGTGGGGATAAATAATTTTATATGCGGCCCGCGGAATTATGATGCATTTGCAAAGTGGTCCGCAAGATCATTTGGGTTGGCCACCCCTGCATTAAAGTAACCTGTAGTGTCTGTCAGCGTTTATATTCATCTGTGTAGCTATCAGGAGGAGGAGAAAAAAAATCAAATAAGAATGGAAGTGGATGAATCATTTGTACGAGTTGCTGATTTCCGTGCTAAATGGTTGATGTGTCTCCGTGTTGCAGAGCTATGTGGACTCGGTGTGCGGGTTGCTGGGCAGCGGCGAGTCGTGTGACGACTCGAGCTACGACTCCGACTACGAGGCAGAGGAGCCTCGGCCCGGCGGCCACCACGACGTCAGCCGCACCGTGTCCGACACCCTGGGCGCCGAGTTCGCCGAGTACGTGTCCGCCAGCCCGCCACCCGGCTACACGGCTCGCGTAGAATTCGGCGTCAAGCTGGGCTACTCCGAGCGGCTGGTGCAGGCGGCGCTCGCAAAGCTGGGCCCGGCGCCGGCGCAAAATGAGCTGCTCGAGGAGCTCATCAGACTCGGCGCCCAGCAGCAGCAACAGCGCCAGGACTCGGCCGAGGACGTGGCGGGGACGGCGTCGCTGGTGGCCGCGACGTCGACCGGCGGCTACAGCGGCATGTCTGGGGCGGTCGGCGCAGAGCTGGAGGGGGAGCAGCCTGTCGTCAGCACTCTTAGAGCCATCGTCATCGACGGCAGCAACGTCGCCATGAGGTATGTAGTAGGTCACGACATCGACCATTATTCTCAACACACAAATCTCACCACTCTAATATTTTTCCTCGATTATTTGTGCTTCTGAAAGTAGATAGCCCATTTCGTATGAGTTAGGTAAAAGTTTCTAAGGCCTAACAACCTTTGTTGCAGTTTTATTTACAGTCTTATTATGGTTGCGCCCTCTAGTATAGAAATAAAGAACTACAGTGTTTTAGCTACGTCGGTCATTGTCTATTTTCCCATGACGTAATGAAAGTTATCGATGCAGGTTCGCAAGTTGATGCAGTTTTCTTGGATTTTCAGAAAGCTTTTGATTCTGTACCACACAACCGACTTTTAGCGAAGATTCTAGCTTACGGTATTTCGGCTCAGATCTGCGAGTGGATACGTGATTTTCTAACTGATCGATCACAGTATGTCGTTGTCGACGGGGAAGCCTCTTCTAAGATAAATGTTACTTCGGGCGTTCCTCAAGGAAGTGTAATAGGACCACTTCTTTTCTTAATATTTATAAACGATCTAGGTTCTCGCCTCGCATTCGGGAGGACGGCGGTTCGAATCCCCGTCCGGGCATCCAGATTTGGGTTTTCCATGGTTTCCCCAAATCACTCCAGGCAAATGCCGGGATGCTTCCTTCAAAAGGCCATGGCCGAATTCCTTCCCATTCCTAGCCCCCATCCTTGCCCCCCATCCTTGCCCCCCATCCTTTCCCGTCTCTAAAAGACCTCGATGTTAAAAAGAGATGTAAAGCAGTTTAAAAAAAAAAAACGATCTAGGTGATAACGTCAAATGCTGGTTGCGATTGTTTGCCGACGATGCAGTTATCTTTAGGGAAATAGGTGGTCCGACGATTGCTTAGAAATTCAGCGCGATTTGGATGTTATTTTCGATTGGTGCCGTAAATGGCAGCTTACACTTAATTGCAAAAAGTGCAAGGCAATGCGGATAAGTAACAAAAAGAATCAGTTTGTTGACGAGTACAAAATAAACAATACAGCTGTTGACACGATTGATTCCCTGAAGTATCTGGGGGTGATAGTACAAAGCAACATGAAATGGGACATGCACATAACTTCCGTCGTAGGCAAGGCGAATTCTAAATTGCGATTCATAGGCCGTATTTTGAGGAATTGTAATGCTCATACAAAGGAGATAGCGTATAGATCAGTAGTGCGTCCGCATCTGGATTACTGTTGTGGAGTTTGGGATCCGTATCGCAAGTTTCTGATTGACTCAGTGGAGAGGGTGCAGAGAAGGGCCGCTCGATTCATGACTGGTTGCTTCAGCCCATATGAAAGCGTCACAGAATGGATACATAGATTGGGCTGGGATAGTTTGGAAGACAGACGACGTAGCTCGCGTTCGAATTTATTGGAGAATATGCGAAAAAATTTAAATTTCAAGTGCAATGAAATACTTCTTCCGCCAACCTATTTAGGTCGTAATGACTGGAGGGATAATATTAGAGAAATAAGATGCCATATGGATGCTTTTATGTATTCCTTCTTTCCTCGCGCTATTCGGGATTGGAATGCGCGGGTTTAGGATTGGTGCTTAGCACCCTCTGCCACCCACCCTGGATGTAGATGTAGACATTTCAATTATTTGAATCACACATAAATCTACTTTTCAAGGGTGTGGAAGGTGTTAGGTATGTAGGCTTACATACATTCATTTCCATAAGTGAAGGAATCCTCAAGATCCAAGAGAAATCATTGCAGCATTGCGATAACATGTAAGCTAAACTGTGGCTGCACGACACACAAATATGTGATAAACTTTGGCTATTAGAGACTGACCAATGTTCGCAACAGGTGGGCCGGGAGCTGAATGCCACCCATAATGTCATTTCATGGCTGTGCAGGATATTCCAGAAGGGAGGAAACATTCAATTGCAACACACCATTAGGATTGTTCTCTTGCATTAACTGCCAGAACATGTGCAGACCTCTCAGCAGTCTCTGGGTTACAGACCTATAGTCAGTGTATCTTCAGCTTCAAGTGGTTTGACTATACGCTCGGCAATCCGCTAGATGCATTCCCCTCACAAAAATGACTGTCCTGGTGTGCGACATAAGGACACGCACGTCTAGAGTCACCAGCTCGCTCCTTGGTCTTTCCACTGTTTTTTAACCTGTGGTCCGCGTACCACTGATGGTCCATGAAGATGGTTCAGATGGTCCACAGGCAGGATGTTACAAATTTAGGTACCGTATTCATTCTGTATTAGGCTATAAACGAGTATAAACTATAAGCCCAACTCTGGAGATTCAGAACATACTTTTAGAATATTATGTTGTAATGGTACGGTAACATATCTCCCAGATGTTATTATTACACATAAGTAAACAAAAACTAGGCCTATATAAATTTGTGGTCCGCAGCATTATTTTTAACAACTTCCTGGTCCTTAGGTTCAAAAACGTTGAGACACATTGCTCTAGTACAGAGGTTCCCAATCTTCTTGTGGGGGGAAAAAAAATCCTCACCGTCCCTATTTCGGGAAAACATAAAAGAAACAAGCTGACTACCCTTCTTGTAATCAATACTGTAACCCATAGTAACTCTTTTGACTCCTGTCCCACTTTTTCTAACCACAACTCCATCGTCCCCCTCTGAGGTAAAGTATACCTTATTATATATTGAAAAACAGTAGCAGATTTCTAAAATCACTTTGTTAAAGGATATTAACAATGTTGGTGTATTGTTCATAATTTGATTAACAAATACATTTTATAAAAAAACTAATAATGTTATTAGTTAGAAGGCTGAACTCGGTGTAATGACACTAATTTTTCAATATTTGGTGTCATATTTCATATCAGCAATCTTAAATCGCTGCCTTTTACTGTTGACAAGCTGTTTATTTTCTTTGTTGGTAAATTGCTGCCTACACTAAATCCTCCTCCTTCATATGATCATAGGAATACAATGAAATATTTCCTTGAAACAGCCCATAAAGCCTGATATAATACTGGAAAGTGGAACCAGAGGGAGGGGGGAGATTGCTGATCCCCAATGCTCATTAAATTTTGCTATCCACAGAGAAACCTGATCGACAATATGGGGAGCCATTCTGCATCCTGTATTGCCATGTGAGGTCATCGCACCCCATGTTGATGTTGACATTCTGTAGGCCGTTGTCGGAGGGACACTGCACATGGTCAGTTCCACCATCTGTCCATAGGTTTTCCTGTTTACCTTGTATCAGTCATGAATCAAAGTGTCACAAGGGCTCCTTTTAATACATACATTATCCTCATGCCTTTTTGTTAATGGATTGCATGTATATTTCTTTAAAAAGTGCCTTCATTTGATTGTATCCATAACTATTTAATTTGTACCTTGCGAACTACTGAGTCGTTGTTAAAAAAAATCAGTTTAATGCAGAATAATTACTCTTTGATTTATAATTTTAATAATTTCAGTAAAGTTCCAAATTCTCAAGTTTCACAACGGTTTAAAAAAAAATGTTAATTTTTCAATCTTTATTTAACCACGTCACCTCTTGATGATTAGAAAAAGCTGAACAGTAAAAAACTTAAAGCTGTCTGATCTTGGTATCTGTAAATGCTTGATTAAGGAATATCACCAAATTGTGACTTCAGCCTTGCAATGTGTGCAGGTTATAACTGTCTCAGATTGGTTGGCTCCTTGATTTGAGAAGTAAGCAACAGAGATGCTATTTTTTTTCCCTGATTACTCAACATTTGTATTGTTTGTTTCAAACTTGTTGATTTATCTTTGTGCATTGTGCTTGTGGTTTCATTATATGCTCAACCATTTTACAGGAACTGAAATGGCCAGCATGTATTATATTTATGCCTCTTGGGACTGCAACAATTTTTTTGGGCATTAGTCTGTTTACTTGTTTGATGCAGTTCTGCATTCCTTCCTATATTCCACTAACCTCTTCCTCTCAACCTACCCTTTACAACCCACATTCTCCACTATATGCTTTATTATTTTTGACTCCTCGTACAATTCTTACCTTTGACTGTGCCATTCATGAATAAATCAATCAATCCCACATGTGTCCAAATATGACCTACCATCCTGTCTTCTTATTCTGTAAGACTCTTCCAGAAACTTCTTGCCTTACCCAAAATTTCCAAAACATGTTAATTTCTTACTTCATCTGTCCACTTAATATTCAGCTTCCTTCTGTAGCACCACATTTCAAATGATTCAATTTTCCATCTTTCTGGTATTCCTAACATTCAAATTGTGCTACCATTAAGTTGGCCCCAGATCAATATTTGAGACAAAAAACAAGAAGGCTCTATTCACATTTGCTTCTGACATCATTCCTGCTTTGGCCACCAGTTTTACTTTCTATGTAACAGAATTCACTTACTTCTCTTGCAAATGATCCTATTTTTACATTTAATTGACTGTTTGATATCATTTCTGCTATATCATTTCATCACTTTTGTCTTGCTTTGATTTATATGTAGCAAAAAAATCTTCCTTCAGTATTTTGTTAATTTTATTCAGTAACTTCTCAAGATCCTCAGTCTGTTCTCATAACAGGACATGTCATCAGCAAATTGTAGCATACTGGTTTTTTTCTCCTTGAACTCTTGTGCCACATTTAACTTCCTTTACTGCTTCCTCTACAAACAAGTTGAATATTAATTGGGATTGTCTCTCACCCTTTTAATCTGACACATATCTCTACTTTTTTTTTATATAGCCACTTGATTCTATCTTCGATATTTTAGACCCGATTTCTTCAAAATTTCAAACATCTCATCCCAACTAACATTACCAAAAGCTTTTTCTAAATCGACAAACACATAAAAGTATCTTTGTTTTGCATGATTCATCCTTCAAGTATTAATCTTAAAGCCAGAATTGCTTCTCTTGTATCACATTTTTTTTCAGAGTTCAAACTGATCTTCACTTGCTATCTGTTCTACTATCATTTCTAATCTTGTGTGTCTTACCCTGGTCAGTAATTTTGAGGCATGTGATGGGAGACTTATAGTATGATAATTCTCACATCTGTCAGCTTGTGCTTATTTTTAAAGTGTGAAGATGGTACTGTTATTAATATCAGTTTGAATCTCTCCTCTTTCGTCCATAACTGTTTGATATCAGTTTGAATAACCTTTAGATTCATTTTTCTCCTATAGATTTCAGAAGTTCTGCTGGGATCTCATTAGTTCAAATTGCCTTATTTGATTTAAAATCTTTCAAAGCTATATCAGATTCTGTCCTTAAAATAGGATCTCCTATGTCAGTGGTGGCCAGCCTTTTTTTGCAGCTGGGCCAAATTTAATAAACAGAATTTTCCAGTGGGCTGCACATACCACTTTCTTTGAAAAAAATACTTAAACATTTTTATGAGTGAAAAAAAAACCTCTAAAAATGAAACAAATATTAAATGAGGTATTAAAAGTATAATTATTTTAATACAACTTTTTACTGTTGAAAACAATGTTTGCTATTCGCAAAAAGTGCTGCGAATAAGGATCGGTGATTCATTTTCTAACTTAATGTCTGACGACTGAAACGCTGTTCATACACAAGTGTTTCCAAATAGCTGAATCTTCCAAAAACCTTGCAAACTGAAGGATATTTCTCATTGTTTAGATTTTTATAGAATTCTTTAAAGCCAACCTGGCAAAATTTAAAATCAGTTTATGTTGTAGTGTTGGAAATCTTGAAATCGGTTTTCAGACTTAAGGTTCAAGTTTGATATAAATGAACTAAATTTATTTGTCGATGACTGTGTCACATCCACTTTCAATGATGGTGTAATAAGTGAGTGAAGTTTCATTTGAAATGTGACAAAATCAGACATATTATTAACCAATTCCTTTTTAAATTTTTGCACTTACTTCACTTGATCTTACTTCAGCATAAAATGTAAGTTCAATATAATCTGACTTTAAATCCTTGGGGAATTCTTGGAATTGACTATATTTAAACGACTTCGACCTTATAGAGTTCACTGTTTTGATAACCTCGCTCATAACATAATCCAAGTTTTGAGACTTGGAACATAAATTATCTTGAAGAACAATGGAATGTATATCCATAAGCCGTGGTAAGGCTCGGTTACACACCAGCACTGCCAAATTTCTACTATCTCAAGATCAAGCCAATGATGATATAGATTTAAAATCATCTTAACTTAGTGATGTAGTGCTTGATACCACAGTTGAAAGTTGCATAATGATCCTGCTCCATGGGCTGCATGCTGACATACTGTGGGCCACAAGCGGCCCATGGGTTGGACATCCCTGCCAGTAGTGGATCCAGGATTTTGGTCTGGGAAGAACTTGAGCGGATTTTGGTTTGGGAGGAGGGGAGTGGGGCTTGAGTGGACTTTGTTTTGAGGGGAGGGCTTGAGTTCGGCAAGGGTAGTCTTTATAGTCTCCTCGGATTGCTACCCCTTAAAAGATAAAGGATCGGAGGAGCTGAAAAAAAGATACTTTTGCGGGAAAAGGGGGAGGGGGGGGGGGCTTGAACCCCCTAGACTAACTTCTACCATCTTTGCAAATTTTCCTCTCATGTTAGATTGTTTCAATTTTCTCACTTCCTGCCTGTTCTACCTGTGTTGCTTCAGTATTTTCTTTAATTTCAGTCTACACGTCATAACTATTAGATTGTTGTCAGAGGCTATGTCAGCTCCTGTGTATGCTTTACAGTCTAAAACTTGAATCCTGAATCTCTCTTTAGCCATGATATAATCTGATGTCTACCGGTATCCCTTGAACATTTCCAGGAGTATATCCTTTGAGCACAATTTTTAAATAGTGTTTTCATCACAATAAGTCAATATTTTTCAGAAAATTCTAATAACCTGCTTCCTAATTCATTACTTTCCACTGGACCAAAACTTCGTACAATGTTCTCTTCTCTTCTTTTCCTTTTCTCACTACCACATTCTGATAACCAATTATTGTTATATTTTTCTTCTCCTCCATATCTACTATATAATTTCGTAAGCTCATTCTCTCACCCCAATAGCTATTGGCTGAACAACAGTGTCACGCGTCACCCTTCGCTTGCAAAACAGCGACTAGAGATACCATTAGTAGAAATTCGTGGTTATGTTCACAATTTAATAACTAAGCAACTGTTACCAAATTAATTGCCATAATACATTCATTAAGTTTGCTTTTCGTAGAGTTTCATAGTTAAAAAAATACTTATAAATTTTTCGGCTGGATAACGTTGATCTGCTTTGCTAATGAAAGCAACTTAAAAAAAAAAAAAAAAAAACCTTTTAAAAAATTAAATTACTCATGGTCTCTACTGTAACCATGAATGCCAATTGTCATTCCGGCTTAGCATAAATTTCAATTTAATTAAAACTGTCACTGATGTTGTTGCTTGACCAAAGTTTATGCATTACGGTTTATTTGCTTTTCAGGTATTTTACTGACCACTTTTGTCGATGGTCTTTATTCATGTTCACTGTATGTGAGTTAATAGGTTAAGTGGACATCAGAACAAATATGTTACCGAATCAACTGTTCTGGTAATCCATTTCTTCAGAGTTGCTCAACTGTTTAATAATATGGAATGTGAATTAAGTTCTCTGGCCGTTACAGATACTATGACCAATAATTATGTTATGTATGTTTTCCCAGTCTCAAAAAACAAGCCAACAACGTGATGCTTTCGAAGCAAACAGGAATTTTGCAGAGTGAACTTTAAGGGTCAAATACAAGTCAAGTTTGTATTTAAGCAAGTTTGAGTCTATGATCTTTGAAACAATTATACGATAGTGGTATCGTCCCTGTCTGTGTTTAATACCTACGTCTATACTTCTGAGTTCTTCAAGCTCAAGAGATTTTATTCACACTAAGAGTGAAACACAGGTCAGGTTCATATTTGGTCAGATCAGGTCAACCTGTTATAATATTTGACCCTAAAAACTGGAACTATTCTAGACCCGTGACGATATGCTAAAAATGGTTACGGGATTACACTAGTATTGGAATAATTATCAAAATAATCATGTCACTTAACAGTACTTAGTAACTCACCATTTCACTACTCTCCTGTTGGTTACAAATCACACACCAATAAATCGAACAACAGCTTGTGTGGTAATTATTCTGTATTCTCCAGACCAGAAATCCTGCACATCCTTCCACTTGATCTCACTAATGCCAACAACATCTAACTGAAGTTGTTCCATCTCCATTTTTGAGTTATCTAATTGATCTGCCGTATATTTATAATATTCCACACTATGACTTGGAGAATATTTCTGTCCATTCTGATGACTTAACAGATCATACACTAACTTGCTGCAAGAGAAGCACAACCTGAGCGACCAACTTAACATTACAGACTTAAACATGCATCCGTCTGCCTGTCACCAATCCATAAGTGATCAAAACTTCATGACTAAAACTGTTAATCATACCGGAAAAAATGTATCCTGTTTCCTTCATAAAGATACAAAGTATTTCGCCATCGATATTAGTATAGCCATTTAGTGGTCAAAACGTAACAAAGAGACAGAGATTTACTTTTGCATTTATAACATTTTTGGTGTAAAACACACACAAACTGCCTGTGAGAGAAACAAAGCCTGAGGAACCAGTATAACGTAAATAAAGTAAATGCTTATGGCATTGTTTTGGCTGCCAACGATTTGCAGCGCTTTCTACTCCTGAATTTATGGGACCTATATTTTAACATGGAATCCTTACAACGGAACTTCCAGGCTTGGCTCACATGATGAAAAAAATTCTTAAAAAATTTTGTTCCCAGCAGTATTTGAACTGGAGATTACACTGGGAGCTTTAGAAACCAAGCACCTTATCCACTGCGCTAGCAGCCCACTCTGTTATTTAGCATTACAGAACATATACATGCTATGCGTCTCTCTTTCACATTTAATATGTATTATCTACACAGAAAATTGTATCTTATGCCTTTCATAAAGACATCTCCTTGACAAATTTCATCACGATTGGATTAGCCTTTTAGACCTCAAAACTTAGCAAACACACAAACAGAGAGACAAAGTTATTTTTGCATTTATAATGTTAGTATAGATTGTTTGCTATGTATTTTGTGCTGTCCCAGTTTCTTGTCTTCACTTTTACTAGGTGATGGATTTACTGTCTGTATTATTCTCATTTGAATTTCCTTTTCCTTGAAGCATTTAATGTTTGTGAATTAAACATAATAAAATTGCATTAGTTTTCCTTAAGAAGTGGAGAGAATGATTAGCTTATTATGCTGGAGGTTACTTTTTCTTAAGTGGATTCCTCAGATATATGTGATCCTTGAAGGTTTGGAGCCAATGCTTTACAGTAAAATTTTAACTAAATTCATTGTAATTGTTTCTATGCATTTGGTTAAAGGAATTTCCATTTACCAAGTTAATTGCATTAATTATCTACAGCTGAAAAATGCCTACCTATCTTCTTTTAATCTGTCCTTTCATTGTTCCAACTGTATTTTCTAGAGTTTAATACATTATCTCTCTAACCAACCTCTTCTGATTTCATTTCAGTCATGGTAACAAAGAAGTATTTTTCCTGTCGAGGAATTAAGATCTGTGTTGACTGGTTTAGAGCAAGAGGACATAAAGACATAACAGTATTTGTACCGAAGTGGCGAAAAGAAGCTGCAAGACCAGACAATCCTATCACAGGTGATACTCTTATTTATTTAGTAACCAGTGTAGTATATACCTTCGTTGTTTCTTTAGTCTTTTATTCTCTTAAATTAGATTAATTTTACCTCTTTATTTTGTGAGTTTATTTTGTAACAAGGTTTTTTTTTTTTTTTTAATAGCAATATGTTCAGTTAATTAACATACATATATTCAATTTTATTCCCTCTCTTGCAGATCAGGATATATTATTAGAACTGGAAAGAGACCGATGCTTGGTGTTTACACCGTCCAGATTGGTTTGTGGCAAGCGAATGGTGTGCTATGACGATCGCTATATTTTGAAATTAGCATCTGCTGTTGATGGAATCGTTGTTTCCAATGATAACTACAGAGACCTGGTTCAAGAAAACCCAGAATTCCGAAAAGTGGTCTCTGAAAGAATACTGATGTACTCCTTTGTAAATGACAGGTACCTATTAAATACATATTTTTAGATTTATTTTCGTATCATGAATTAGTTTTAATACAGGACTTATTGCCAATCAGGTAAAAAAAAATAAATTATTCCTGGACTTAAATTAATTATGTTCTTAAATGTGCAGATTTATGCCCCCTGATGACCCTCTGGGTCGTTCTGGCCCAACTTTGGACAACTTCCTGCGTATGCAACAACGTGGTGACCCTCCACTACCCTGTCCATATGGTAAGAAATGTACTTATGGCAACAAGTGCAAGTTTCATCATCCGGAACGAGGTCCACTTCCACACAAGTCCGTGACTGAACGACTTGTTGAGAATGCACAGCGTCAGCGTCAAGCTCGTGGTATAGCAAGCCGTGATTCCAGCCCAGGTGAGTTAATTTGTCATTAATTTATAATTATTTTTGTAGCACATAACTGATGTCCTTTAAGTGGATCACATAAGAATTATCAGAGTTGGATCTGTGCTATCCAGAAACTGTATCTTTGGTATGACATGAACTGTAATGTTGAGAGACTTTTTGTCAAGGTTAACAGAATTATTATTACTATGAGAGCTGTATGAAAGTGATGCAGTTGCATTCTCTTACTAGTTCTAAATTTGAAAGAACAGAGCAAATAAAGCAAGATCAGGAAAATGTTTTACTGAATGCTTTTCCCCAAAGGTAACCATGTACAGGGAATTACCACACAACATTAAAGAATATATTCAACAATTCCATTCAGTATTTTCAATTTCAGTATTCAAAATTTATTTCCTTTTTCAAATTTATCTCAAGGATAACTTTGCCTCAAATTTAGCACTTCTGGAAAGTAATAAGGAAAAACAAAAGCTAAAATCATAATGCTTAAATAAGCCTGCTGTCTTTAGCGAATTTATGAAGATGGATTGTAAACAGAATAGCGATGAGCAAAAGAGTGCATTTGGAATAATGGTTCTAGCTTTAATGTTTATTATTGTAATTTGTGGAGTTGAGTAGTTTGTAAAGTTTTGTCATTTAAAATTTATTTTTATTTCTAATTTCCAGGCACACAACTGAAAGGAAAGTCAGTAAGTTTGCCTCTTCCTGATCAAACTGATGGCAAGGGAGCACAACCTCGTAAGACACCATTGTCCAGGACGAAATCTACTGTTCCAACTCCAATCACCCCAGTCATCCCTTTAGCTGCTAGTGACCAGATGTCAAAGACTGCAACCGGTAGTGGTAATGGTGTTCCAAAGAGCCGCAGTGAGGAGAATGTTGCAGCACAGCAGCCTCCTGGTATTGATGTAGGATACTCTGGTTACTGCCAGGTTCCTGGTGCAAAAGTTAATGCATACGGCCCGTGGAGTGGAACATGGGGTGGCCAAGGACAGCAATTCATGGCTGCTCCGACAAGATTGCAACCCGAATCTTCTGAGAGTCCACCTTTAGCTCAAGATCCAGGAGCAAACCTGCACCGCAAGCTGCAACGGCAGCTTACCCTAAATCCCACGTATGACCCAAGACTTGTTCAGCTGAGGGGACACGGGTATGCGAGCACAGCTCCCCAAAGTCAGCCACAACAGCATCGTCCTCTTGCTGCACGACACAGTGCGGGGGGGTGTCACCCAGCCACAACAAGTCTCCTGGCATCAAGGAGTGACTCGCATTGCATCTGCCCCTGATGCCTGCCCACGTTGGCCCCCAAATGTCCCACCCCCTTCTGGTCCAGGTCCACGGCAAGTACATCGCCTCAGTTCAACTTCAGACCCACAATTGAATCTGACAGACACTTCTCTGCCTGTTCCTGTTTGGGTGCCCCAAGCTCATGCTTCATCAGTTGTGTGGTCACCCCCTCAGCACATGCCACAACTGCCACAGCCACAACCATATGCTGCTTCTGGAACAGAGGATGCCAGACGCCTCCTGCACTATCACTTAGCATCCATTTTCCCAGAGGAGCAGGTGCAAAAGGCTATGCAACTTTATCCAGATGAAACGAACCCACAAAAAATATGTGCTGCGATACTGGCCATGTTTCCAAAACCGTAATAGTGTTGTTTCTTGTTTTAGTTTCTTTCGTATTACTAAGAAAGGACTAACAGATTATAGGTGACTGCCATGTCAATTCGACATATTTTATGTTCTGTTTCCTGCAATGGGAAAAGCTGCCAGTATGTTTACTTTTTTTTTATCTTCCAGAAACTTTTATCTGAATACTTATTTTGTTGTATGCAAGTAGACCAATTGCAGTTAAACAAAATAATTCTAATAAAATTTATTTGTATTCATGTTGAGTACATGAACTGTGAGATAAATATGTGTAATGTAAAAATGTGGTTGCTGTATTGTGCTTCCTTAAATGTTGTAGTGACAGGTACTTTTGCATTTTCTAAGCCAGTGAAAAATCTAGCTTCTGAGAAGTGCATCAGAACCTATTTTCAAATATTCCTAAAATAATGCAACACTGTATCAATTTATGTGCAGAGTTTGGAAAAGAAATACTACATGCTTAGTCTCTTTTTCAAAAGTGAAGCAATATTGGGGATTTCAAATATTTCCCCTTCATATGTGCTATTGACAGTGTCCTAAAAATCCTGCACATAAAATTTTCCAAAAAGGCATTTAAATGTTAATGAGCTGTCTTATGATTAACATTCTTATTCCATTTTTGAGGTCATCTAATGATTTATTTAAGTCTATACTGATTTGCCTTAATGGATAATTCCACTGTGAAGCGATACACATATTCTGTATGTAAATTTTGTTCAGCTACCAGTCATTATATTTTTGTAAGGTTATCATGTGACAGCTGTTTATTTCCACTGTTGGAAAAAAAATATCGGTATTCCAATTGGGAAAGTATTGCTTTTTTTTGTCGTTGTATGTAATGACTTGTATTCCTTCAGTGAAAGAAGGGAACATTTTTTATTGTACACAATACTCACTTTTGTGAAAGAAGATATGTTGTTGTATCTGGATCTTGACCTACTTATTTGAGGTCTGTTAATGTTTTCTTTTTTAAAAAAAATGAGAAAAGCAAATAAAATTAGTGTAATTTTTTAAACATAAATGCTTAAAATATTATCCCCTACATTACCAGCGATATCCTTAGCATATTTTTAATTGTTTCAAATGACAAAATGGAAGTGTGCCAAATTACAATTAACACCGCTAATATCAGAAGCTAGTAAAATATTCCCTATTAGAAAACTAAGGATAGAGGACTGTTCACGCTTTCTTTTTGTCAGTTATGTTTGTTGGCTTTTTCAGTCAAACATAGGTCATAAAATTCTTTGGCTTTTCCTTCTATAATGGCGTATATTTATTTTTAAGTAGTTTTGGTGTTTGCTATTAGTGTTGTAACTTCTTTTATTTACTTCTAACATGTTTACTCAAAATTTCTTCTATATTGACGGTGATCAGATTTCAGCAAATATTTAAACTTACATTAACTCATAGTGTGGTGTCAGTTGCATTTAATTTTGATTTGATATGCTAGAAAATGTGTGACATTTATGAAGGGGTGGGGAGAATACTGGTACTGTTACTAATGAGTTGTGAAAGATAACACACAGGATCTAAGCTATTTAATAAAGGTTTTTCTGCAAAATGACTTCAGATTTATAAAATTATATGGCAAGTAACTTTTATAAAAGGAAAAGTTAACTCACAACCAATACTAACAAATGCAGTAAGAGTTAATAATAATAATAATAATAAAACAATAGAGAAAACAACCTATCACTTACCAGTGATCAAGACAGAAGGACCAGATGAACACGAAAAGACTTTACAATATTTTAGTTTAAAACTTTATTCATGTACATAGTATTGGGCCATTTGGCAAGGAGGGGTGTGCACAAATCATTTCCAACTTCATGTTTGGTCCTTCTGCCATCTGTGGTAGGTGATGGGTTATTTCCTTAATTTCATTGTCACTAACAGTAAGAGTTAAGGGTAAAATTCATGGGGCAATAGCTCCTATATTCATGCATTATTATTGAATAATGCTTCAACATTGTGGATGTCCTTCAACTTAAATTTGACCAGTTAAATGATAATCATTAATAATAATTCTCTTCAAAATACAGGGCGTTCGCCGGGAAACGCAACCCACTGTTAGCGCTACAAGGAAGAAACTGCTCGCGGCGAGCGAGCGGTCAGCTCCCGGCATTGTTCGACCGTCGGCCGCGGACTATTTCATAAACTTGTATGTGCTAAGCATTTAAATGTGACGTAATTCATTAGCTTACCTTATAAAAGATGCTGAAAGTGTTGACACTCTTGTGTAATGCACATTTCACATCTTCTGAACATATTTCGAGACACACGCTGCCCTAACTGACTTAATGATTTTTTTGGGTGACTGTTCTAGTCGAAAAGCGATATCGTCAATTTTCTCCTCTGTGAGAATACGGTTGACCGACAGTCTCTTTTTGTTAAAAAATGAACCCGTTTCTCTTACTTTTTTAACCAGACGCAGAATTGTTGATTTAGCTGGCAGTAAAGCGCCAGGATATTCGCGACGAAATTTACTGCGACACTTTTTAAACGACTTCTTCTTCACATATGTATCGTAGAGAAATATTCTTTGTTGCAAACTGTAACGTACCATAATTTTACTCACACTCAAACACGGTACAGATTAGTAAGAGTATGAAGCCCCAAACCAGTCAAACCGCAAAGAAACGTTTATTCACAACACTGATTAATAAGAGACTGAAGTCACAAACTAGCTACAATGCAAAGAAACCGTTCTTAACAATGTAAGGGTCACTGCACTGCACTGTTGGGGCAGCGGAGGTGTTAAACAGTGCGGTGATTCACGGTGGCGTGTGGCGGAAACTGCTGGCACCGCTGTCCGAGCAAGTTGCCGACGGCAACAGACTGGGAGGGTTGCGTTTTCCGGCGAACGCCCTGTATTTTGTTTGCTCTTGTGGATATGCAGTAGTGTGAGGGTTGCCTTGTGTATTTGAAGTGTGCTGGCTGCAATTGTGAGGAAATTAATAATTCAGCTGAATACCTGAATAATTTAATTTAGTTGAGAAGCCATTAAACTGTTTTGTGTTAAATTAATTTATTTCATCAGTTACGTACATTTAAAATCATATCACATCTCAGCAACAATGGAGTAGGAGAAATGCCATGATTTGATAATTAGATAAAAAAGGATTGGTAAATTATACCCACCACTCACTAAAGTTGAAGGTTTGTCTTACCATACCAGACATTCATATAGTATTTTTTATGTTAATTTCCATTGAATATTTATTTTAAACTACTTACTTTTCACTGTGGCATTTATTTTTATTTGTAAGTACTGATTATTTGATTCACAGTACTCATATCTTTGAGATAGAGACCTAATTTCCATACCCTTGGATTTTTATCTTTTAAACCTTTGTAGCCAACAACATATTAATTTTTTGAAATATATATGAAAATTTAATGTTAGCTACAGTAATTTTCAAAAAGTTCTTAAGCTTCACTGTTTGAACCAAATCCTCCATATCTATTTATCCTGTGTTAATTTCTTCAATTCCACATAGCTTTTCCAAAATACACCCTCTAATACATAATTAAAATGCTTTGATCATTGTCTTCTGCTGGGTATGTCATCTTTTCAGCTGGGGTTGTTGCATACCTCTCTTCATAAGATTCTTCTCCAAACTCATTTGTTACCGCATCATTTCCAAAATGTGTTTATTTCATACATCATATAGTTTGTCCTTACTTTACATATAAAGGTGCAGGTTATTGTGTAAATTCACAAATTTTCCTCCACTATAAACCTATTTTATATCCTTTCTGCTGCATTCCTCCCATGCATTTATGCTTGGCAATGATTTTGCATATGTCTTGTTCTTGTAGAATAGAGGTCTACAATCGAAGCAGGGAAACGGGTTGTTTCAGATTTTTATTTAGTTTGAACTTCATGTTTGTCAACATTTATTTTTCAGGTAGAGGGGCCATGGTTTGCTGTGTGTAGGAACACATTTATCTGAGTAACATTCCCCTATTAATGTTGTTTTGCATTTCTGAAGATGGGAGGGTCCAAGGTGCACAGGCTTTTGCTTGGTTTTAATTTCATTCACTTCAGTACAAGCTTCCATGCTACTGCTTACAGAACTTTATTTATCCTAACCACTTTTACTTTTGAAGAGGAAAGTAGGGCAACATGGCTGCATGTGGCAAAGCATTAATTTTCTCTTTGCAAACTTGAATGTTGCTGAAGTCGTAAGTTTTTCTTTCCTTGATATATTTTTTTCTCATTTTAATGTTAAATAATCTAGGCAATGGGCCATCTCCCAGCCTTAGCCGCACTGTAATGTGGAAGGTTACTGATAGTTATGACCAAGTTTTAACTTACCTGCTGCACCATTAAGATGGGATTTTACAATTTTATTATTTTCTGAGATGATTCAGAAGGCATTTACATTTATTATAGTTATATGCTTTCTTAATATGTGTGTCTATGAATTTTTGTTTCTTTTCAATGAGCAAATATATGGTCTGCTGTTAATCCATCAACATGGAAACCTGCTCGTTATTTATCAATGAAGTCAGTAGTGGGTGGTTGAATCCTATCCAGGAGACACATAGATATAATTTTATGGCAGATATCTGAAGGTGCTGTCACAAACAATTTTCACAGATTATATTGTATTGCTTCATATGCAGTAGTAGGATTTTTGTAGCCTTGTTTTAATGTCTTTGCTGACTGGAAAGTCCCACGATCCAGGTACAGAATATTCTGCCTCTATTCTTTTCATCTAAAATTGGCTAGGAACTAGAATACAATCAAAGTGTGGGTTGCTAACAATAGGATATTATTCTATCTGTGAGAAAAAATCTAAAAATGCAATCAAAATTTGTTACTTTTCATTCATAAAAATACAAAACATAAAAATTATTTCATTTAGAGAATTCAGAATTTTTTTTGTCTGTTGCAAAATGGTTTCTGCCAAAATGGATTCATACATGATGTCGTCTTATAGTAAATACGAAGATGCTCCTCGCACTGTACAATTCTGAGGCATCGCAACTCATGTTTGAGTATTGTAAATTTGAGTTGCCTGCGATTATGATACCCTGAGGCAACCTGATACCACATACTGAAAATACTGTAAAGCGATACAATCTTTTCAGTCTGCCTCTAGTCATGGTGAGCATCTTTCTAATAAACATCACTGCTATGGTTAATTGATTCTTTCACATATATCTGATTGATTAATACTAAAATGCTTGCTGTTGATTAATATTGCTTGTTAACTATTTTAACCAACTACGTGATGAAAACTGATTGTTCCCACCACACTTTGAAATGAATAATATTGCACTACTCTGACAGGTATTTCATAAGTTCAACATAGAAAATGCAGAAAAAGATACTTGGGATTAAGACAAAAGTGGCTTATGGTGTTAACTCACGTATGGAAGAATAACAGCTTCTAAATGCTACAAAGTAAGACATTGATGGGACTCTTGTTGCTTCTATTTATGGTGAATTTTAAATTACAAAATACTTAGAGTAGTTCCTTTTCAAAATTGTTCTCGTCTCCACTCTTGGAAGTTGTTTTACAGTTAACAGTTGTCAGTTGACTGTCTAGTGATGTCACAAACAAAAGCAACATGGTGGCTAGTGTCTTTGTGCGGAAGTTTAAAATGCAAAATTTAAATGCCTTTTTAAGACACTTATCCATTTCATAAAATTGAAATAAAAATTCTAGTGGCATATTAATACCAAAGGATTAAATTAAACCACATTTCAAAAAATGATGCAATACCCTATTAATATTGCTGTCAAGATATTTAACTCGCATAGTTAACCAGTGCTCCATCTGAACTTGTTCTTTACGTAATAATATTTATTTAGTATTACATACTTTTCTGTACAGATGTCTCATTTTATTGCTTTGGAAATATACCAGGTTTCTCTCATGTTGACAGAATGTCATCAACTTCACATTTATTCTGAGTTGCCAAGATCCCTTTCCGTGTGTCTTCAAACTGTGTTGTCCTTGGCATAGTTCTCCCTGATTTGAAACCAGTAATCATTTGGTTCACATTTCTTCCATCTAGTGGTATCTAAGCCCATTTATGATTTTTTTCCACTGCCCATGAGAAAATTTGTTTAAGTTACAAAACTGTAGGATCTAATGCCATTTTTGTTACTGGGAATAGGTTATGTATCCCATTTTTTGAGTTGAAGATCAGTTTCCTGTCTGACTTGTAAATCATGTCTTTCTATTGTATTTCTGTTTGGAATTACATCAATCTCAGTTTACAATTGTTTAATTATATCTAAACCTGGAAGTTGATATGATTTGCATTTGGTAGGATATGCCTTTCCTGAAAGTCAGACCAAGTGTGTTTCCCTTTTCTTAACTTCCTTAGAAAATTATTGAGTACTTTAAATTTATGGACCTTATTATTTCTATAGCACCATATTTAAAATGATTTTATTTTAATTTTTTTTCCAGACCTTCCCGATATTAAAATTTTGTTAAGTTCCTTGTTAAAAGTTCTTTTTAAGGCTTGAAAGATTGTATACTCTTAATTACTACCTTCAGAGTCTTGTACCAAATATTGAAGATTCTACATGATTTTCTTAATGTGAGAGCGATTACTGACAAATGCAAACATTTCATACAGGAGGTTTCACTGTTGCCTTCCGTCAATTGTTAATATTTTACTTGTACTTGAGGCATATTTTAATTTTGTCAGTTAAACAATGAAGATATATGAACAGTTTTTATTTAAATCATTAATATGAATGTATTAACAATTGTTTTAATATTAATTTAAAAAATCTATTAAAGTTCAATAGTTTTATTTTGCACTTAAAAAAACTTAAAAAATTATTATTTGCTTTGGTTTTAATACTTACATTAACCAGATTTGGATCATACAGGAGTTAATTTGGTGAATGTAGGTTTGTTGTATTTTAGTGAGCTCAGAAATTTCACCTTAAATTTACCCCTAAACTAAAGAACATCAAGAAAGAAGCAATACAGTTATAGCTTGTAATTAATAAATTGTACAGCACATTGCTAGTATTACTTTAAAGGCACAACACAACAACATCTTCGATACCAAGTTTTGCAGAAGGTATGTTTATTGTTCCTAACACAGTACTGCTGTCTTTCATTTCATTTCTGCTGCCAAATTTATATTTTGCTAAATGAATATTTTATGTCTTTTATTTGATATTCATCCTCTCTCTTTGGCATCAAACTACAGCAGGATAAAAACTTATATCTATAAACTGAGGTTGGTTAAATTATATTAAAGATGTAGTAAGCCAGTGAGTCAATAGGATGATCAGTTCCTTTTCTTCAAGACCTTCAATTTTAAACAGACTTTGGAGAGGTTAAGGTAATGCTAAGTGCCTATAAAGAAAATGAAAATTGGAGAATTACATTACCATACTACTTCTATAATAATAAAGGATGTTACAATAAGAGTGCAAGTTTGAATTTTAAATAAAACATGGTTTTCTGTAACAAAATATTGAAGCATTATTTATTTATTTATAATGTACACATTTGGGAATTATGTGTGGGACAACAAATCCTGTAAATGGCTGACACAGTTTTGGTGGCACATATATACTCTTCTGGCAAACTTTTCAATAGCAATTATGCATAAATATCATCATATTTAATTGATACAGCAACCAGTTTTTTTTTTTAAATTATGGTTTTACATCTCGTCGACGTCAAGGTTATTAGAGGCGGGATGGGATGGGGGACAAGGAATGGGAAGGATTTTGACCATGGCCATTTGAAGGAAGCATCTCAGCATTCGCCTTGAGTGATCTGGGAAAACCATGGAAAAACCAAATCTGGATGCCCGGATGGGGATTCGAACCGCTGTCCTCCCGAATATGAGGCCAGAGTTTTAACCACTTGCCCAACATGCTCAGTACCAGTTTTGTCCTCTTGTGCTTGGGTGGTCATGAAGATCTTGGAGTAAATCTGAGACTTCAGAAAACCCCACAGAAAAAAAGTCCATAGGTATTAAATCACAAGAATGTGGCAGCCAATTCTGGTCACCAAACTAATGATGACACAAACAGGAAAAGACTTCTTCAAGACCATCCCTGTTGCATGGGTGATTTGGCAGGTGGCACCATACTGCCTGAACCACATGTCTATCTGGCACATCTTCCAATTGAGGCACTAAGAATAGGGCTATGTTATGTTAATATTTGCCTTTTACTGTTAATGCATTACCTGCCACGTCTTAACAAAAAATGGTCAAGTGGTTCCTCCAGTACACAATGTGCACCAAACAGTGACACATTGGGAATGCATTTGTTTCTTAAAAAATGTGGCAATTTTGCCTATTAATGAAGCCATGGAGGTGAAAATAAGCTAGGTAGCTGAAGAAGATTTTTTCCACAAAATTGGAATTTAGTTAGTGTTGCTCATTGGTTCAATTTGTGAACTCTCTTTGCAATGCATGCTCTGTTGGCATAAGTTCTTGAGTCAATTGTAAGTATGAACATACAAATCTTCACTGAGAATACAGTGAAAAGTGGTTGTTATAGTGTCCGGTTCTTGAGCTTGGTGACAATTCAAGGTCCTTGAACTTTCTGCCACAGTCTAAATGCTGCGATGTGTTCTTCTGAATGACCACTACAAGCCTGTGTCATGTATTTTACACCAATAACTGAACCAGCAATTCTGAATTTTTTATTCTTCTCACAGTTGATGAATTCATAATATTATTTCTACTGAAAATTGAATGCACTTTAAAAATTGTGTTTATCAGACTTTTATCATATTGATTAGAAAATTTAGCAATAAATACACATTCTGGTATTGAGAAGTGCTCCATGTTTACTAACTCATATCTGGATTCTATCAACCTGTCACAATTATCAACCTATAAAATCCAAAATGGCACGCAATTTAAACCTTGCACTCTTATTGAAATACTATATAAAAAATTATCAACAGCAATGCGGATAAAGTTTGGCATTATTTTATCCTCGGATATGTACAAAGCTTTAAAAACATTAAAATTTATCCCTTCATAGTCTTTCAGATATGACAGAGTACAACTAATAAACTTAAACTTACAACAAATTTCTTATTTAGGCAGTGTCCACAAATTGTGTGGTTGGGGATGGGGGGGGGGGGGGTACAAAGCTAAGCTGGGCTACGTGGGGGAGGGGGGTGTTTGAGCCAAGCCATATAGCTTTTAATTCATATTATTTGTTACAGTTAAAATAAGCTACAGAACACACAAAAACCAGTGACTATTTATTTCCGCCATTTAATTATCTCTGTATGTAGTTTACTATAGTCTGACAAGAGAAAACTGTACAAAATGTCTTCTGGGATCAATAGGGAAAAAAGCTACATGACATGTGGGGAGGGGGAGGGGTGTAGGGACACAAGCCGTGCCAGGCTATGTGGGTGAAAAAGGGGGGGGGGTCTTCAGAGGATGCCAAAATGGGGGACTATGTAGTGTATGGACACTCCCTTACAGAGGAAATGTCACTCTTAAAATTTGACCACAAGTAAAACTCTTTAACTTTTAAGATACAAGAATGCCAGTGAAAGTTATACTTTTTTTCTCCAGACTTGTTCCACTTGTCTGACAAAAAATTTGTTATGTAAACATCAACATTAAGTGGAATATATTTTGTGTGGTTATTTTTTTACCAAAAGTTGTTCTTTTAAGAGAACATAGAACACGTTCAGGGTCCCTCATGACTGATTTACTGCTGCAAAGGATCTCTAATAAAATAAAGCTTATGTTCTTTATTTTCTGTGTGACCTATTCCTTTAGGGCCGCACATTCATTTCTATGACCATCCTGATATTTCTTAATATCTTGCTTTTCTTTATATTTTTAATAACAATTAAAATAATAGAAACATTTTTAGGTAACATATTTATTACTTTTTTGTGTTCTCTGCATCATATCCCTCAACACTTAAATACAAATAACAAAGGATAGGGTAAATAACCCATCACTCACCAAAGTTGAAGGCTGTGTCCAGTGTACAACATGTGAGATGAACAAAAGCATACACTATTTCGATTTTAAAACTAACCAATCATGGGGTCCATTCAATCAATTCTGCTTTCATTACTCTTTGATGGGTACCATTGGTCAAATTTATTCCAACATTAGTTATTATTATAGTAAATATTATGTTATTACATTCATATGTCAATGAGACAGTCTATTATAAAAACATGCAAGTTATAAAGTGCAGGCTAGGATTTTCCTTTTCCTTTCAAGGTGTCCTCTGTAGCCTCAAATGTTTCTGTAACACAAATGACAGTTAATAAAGAAGTAGGAATAATATTTTTGTGCATAGGTGATAATTGTTTATAATAACAATATTTTAATTAAATCATTGCTGAAAGAAAACTGTTGTGAAATTTATCCTTGAGATATAAAATTGCCCTAATGACGAAGTCTAATATCTTCATGAACTGACTGTTTGCCATTTTGCTATCAACTTTCCTATGTTGCTACTTCTTTGTCTCTTTTCTCACTTTTTGAAAAAGCCATGGTTGTGTTCCTTCCCATTCCTTGTCTCCAGTACCTTCCACCTCTAAAGACCTCGATGAAGTGTAAAGTCTCTAAAAAAAATCTTCTCATCTCACTGTACAACAATATATTTTTAAATCTGGGCAGCAATATTGTCTAGGTAATTGATAGGACAGATTACTGGCATTCGTTTTTAATGTAATATAAAAATATTTTGGTTATTTCACTGTAAATATATATATTGTACAATTAGTGTAGTATTTTGATTCAATTATAAAAATGATAATTGTTGCATAATACTAATCTTCATATTGAAGAATTTATACTTTTTTAAAAAACAAAAGGGTGAAAATGAAATATGTTGGACCTTAACCCAATTTTCTAATATTCAACGAATTTTGTTTATTAAAATTTGTTTGAATAAAATGACTGTTAACAGTGGTACTAGTTAAAATTGTAGAGTTTTGATACCATGTATCAGTGTTCTTAATGTTGGCTTAACTATGTATAATTGGTAGAATAGATAAACCTATGTGGGATTATTGCTTTACATTAAACAAATGGTGATTGAAATATTTTGGTAAATGTTGTACATCCAAATAACAACTTTAGAACTTAAATTTTTTGCTGTGAATGATCATGAATTTTAAAACGAAATTGTGAAAGTGAATCTTTGAAGTATATAATTTAAGTTACTTAGAAAAAAACTTTGCAGTAAACAACTGACCAAGAGGATAGTGCCGATTCAAATAATGTTAAAAGCAATGTCAAGCATTGTGGAAATCAAATATACTTCCTTCTCCTGCAATGCATAAATTATTTTTTGGTTTAATTAATTATATATTGTGTTGAAGCATTTGTCTCAAAAACATTTCCACTCCTTTTTGTGCCCAAAGAAGTGATAGTTCTTGGTCATGACCATATCTTCCTCTCCATCTGCTACTACTGATTCTTTTCCAAATATCAATCCAGACATCATTGGCAAACACCTGTCTCCTGTCTTCCAATGTTTCCCAACTCAGCTTCTTGATTATATGAATTATTGATTATGTTTAGTGCTAATTTCAGTATACTATCTGCCTTCTTTTGCATCCGCTCTAATTTTTGTAACTGATACCCACAATACTCAAGCAAGCACTTTACTCAGAATTTTGTATTCTCGTTCCATCACTACCTGATACAGCCTCTCATCAGCTTCTCCCTAACGACTGCCCAATAGAGATTTTGTCAAATGATATGTTGCAATAACAATTTCTACTCCAACTCAGAAAAATAAAGGCCCTGTAGAACCTTATGAATGTTTAATCTGTGAGAGAGCAATGGTTTTTATGAACCAATTTTCTTAAACGTGTGTAACAATTTTTCCCAAGTGCGTCTCCCAAATTTTAGTAATTTTGTAATATGCCATAGTAGACCAAAATTTAAAAAGGGGAGAAAAATGAAAATAAACCCGTCACTCACTATAGATGAAGGCATGATGGCCAACACTTAAACATGAACGGACTTCACGGTATTTCTGTATACACCATAATTGTGACAATGGGGTGGCATGTGGCAAGGGGCTCAAAAATATGTACACACAAAATCAATACATGACTGGGCCAAAATTGATGTGGATGGGGATGGCAATATGGAGGGAAGAGATTTTCCAACGATAATTACTGGAAGGTATAATCTTTGTAACAACCAATCAAAATAAAATGAATGAAAATAGTTTTTTTTTAGTCAAATAAATGATGAGTTTACTGATGTGTACTTAACAGACATTGAGGCTGGGGGGAGGGGAGGGGGAGAAGAGAGGTGCCTGATCCAATCGTGAATAGAATAAGGGAAGAAATAATTCATTTAAATGTCAGTACTGCACCTAATTTCACTAATGCCATTCAGGGCCGGCACTAGGATTTTGGGGCCCGGGGGTAAGCTTCTTAGCAGTCACGTAACCAGTTGCCTTGGCCAATTCATCGGTTGAGGGCCCCTTGAGTCGGTGGTCGGGCCCCCCCATCAGCCGGGTGGGCTTGGTACATTTGACCCATTTACCTCCCCCCTACCTCCCCCCCCCCCCTAACGCCAGCCCTGATGCCACTGCAACCCAAAGTACTTAATTGTACTCGTTAATGAATTGAGTTGTTCTCTTGTTTGCCAATAAATTCAAATGAAACTTACATCACGTACCTGCCAGACAATCAAGCCCAGTCTACATAACAATTCTGTGACACTTTTGTAAGGACTGTGGTAAGAAGTTACTAATCGAGTAACTTTTCTCTGTACTGTCTATACTGTCAACATACTTGCAATATGGATCCCATACAGCACAACAGTATTCGAGATCTGGATGCATGAGATTTTGTACATGGATTAACAATTCTTCAAAATTAGACCCGTGAATCACAGCTTAGGATTAGCTCTACTGAAGTTATATGCTGCTCCCATTTCATGTTTCTTGGTACTATTACACACAAATACTTCAGGTAATTAACCATGTCAATGGCTGAGCTGTTTACTTTATACTCCTGAGCAAATGGATTCTTATTGTTAGTTATGCACATTGCCTTGCACTTTTTGCCATTTTGTGTTATTTATTGCATCAAGCCAAAATAATGTCCAGATTGCATTGAATTTCTTACTTCCCTAGAAATTACAGCATCATCTACAAACAACTTAAAACTGTTATTAATGTTGTCTCCAAAATGATTTGTAAAAATTAATAAAAGAAGTGGTTCTACTATACTTTTTTGAGACACCTAGATTTGTAGAGGCTTTTTGTCAGGGATGACGTACTATGACTGACCAGTTAGAAAATCTTGTATCCATTCACAAATCTATCCCCATATATCATGCACTTTCCTGAAAGTTCAATATGTGATACAGAGTCGAAAGTTTTCTGAAAAACCAAAAGTATTGCATCAACTTGAGATTCTGCATCAAAAGCTTTCATTAAATAATGTGAAAATAAGGTCAGCTGTATTTCGCACATGTTCTTCTGAAATCTGTGTCAGTTCAGTGTAAGGAATTCGTTTTTGTATAGAACAATTTATAACATTTGAGCACATATCATGGGCAAGAACTCTACTGCAAACAAATTTTAGTGATATGGGTCAGTAATTTCTAGGATCTACCTGAAATTAGGACTTCTTGCACAGTTTCCCATCCCCCCTCCCCCTTTTTTGTATTTGCTTCTAAGGTTAGATACATTATATATTCAACAGAAATTGATTGATTTTCGTGGTGTACTCTGAAAATACTCTTACTGGGGTACCATCTGGACCTGGCACTTTCCCCCACTCCAATTGCTTTACGATAGCTGCATTGGGTATTTTTTTTAACAGTATCTATTCATAATGTATAAGGAAAAACTCTTGACAGATTTCATGGTAAAACAGTTGTTGAGATTGTTCTAATATATAAAGTTGGCATATTTTCTGCCTTAACATACACTTAAAGGGTGAAATGAATTTATTTGAGAATACAATTTAAAGACAACTACATCAACAAATTGATTCTTTACACTCTCTTTGGAAATGTGGTTGTTAACCTCCTGAAAGTTGAATAATGTACTTGGATATAGGTTAAAAAAAATGAGAGCTAGGCAGTTGAGAGAAGGCGTGTAAATCATTAATCAGCAATGTGGAAATGGGTTGAACCATACAGGGAAGTCATGTGGAAGGCAGTAATAATATTGGCCACACCACACCCTTCTTATTCTCAGTAATAATTATGATGTGTGATAAAGAGTACACCATGTAGTTGCATAACATGTTATTTCTAAGTTTCTTGTCAGAGAAAACAAATGCTGCTGAAATTCAGCTCTGTTTACTCCCACAGTTCAGCTAAAGGATCCTTTCATGGGCTCAGCTAAAACAGTGTAACAAAATTAAGAAAGTATGGGAGCGTGTTAAAAACATTGCCCATCTGTGCTGTCCCCACAAGCATCATGCCACAGAACACCGAGGCTGTCTGAGAAATCTTTAAAGGCCATCAGCACATAATTGTTCTTAAAATCTCTTAGGAACTTCAAATCAGCCATAAAAGTGTGACAGAAATCATTCAAAATGAGTTGGAATTTTGAAGAGTGTTGAATTGATCCAAAGTTGCTGAATGGAGAGCAAAGTGTGGTTTGAAATTTCTCATAGCCTCCTAAGGCCGGCATTACACTGTCACAGATCTTTTATAAAAAGGTTTTATCATATTTATTTTGTAAAAGATATTTTATGATATTTTATCAGGCCCATTGCACTATTTAAAATTTTTCATCATAGTTCTCTGAAATGAATGAAGTAAATTTACTTGTTAGCTGCAGTAAGTGAAGCTGTCACAATATGTGTTTTACTCAAGAAAAAGAAGAGAAGTAAACATATTTGGGTTATATCATGGATTTCAAGATGTGATATGAAAGGAACTCACCAAAGTTTAGTGAAAGAGCTGCAATGTGAGAAAGTGATATTATAAAAATTATGCTCGATGCAGCAGTTTAAGCCCAATAAGTTCTTACTGTAATATTTTCAAAAAATTCTATATCAGAATTATTATCCCCAAACCTAACAATATATGCTATAGGGTATCTATTTTTACGGCGTATGTGCAATGGGTTGTAGTCAATTGCTGGTGGCGCATCTACACCATTCTGCATCTTGGCACCTGTATTGCTCAGCACGTTCCCACTGCTATTATTCCTGAAATCTGTTGACAACTAGGTTCTTAATCCATTGATTTTCTTTTCACATCATCGACAGCACAGCCTTTGTTTCCTAGAACTAATTAACTGAGAACTGTACCACTTTCGGAACCTGCCAAAAACTGATACTAACCTCTTGAAATTTACATCAGTCGCTTCGTCAACATGTCCTTTGCGTTTTGCGATCATACATTTCCGAAAAGTTGCCAGGAATTTAATTAAAAATACTGAAATATGAAAGGCTGAGCAACTGCTAAATGCTTTCAGCACTGCTAAAATAACATAAAAATTATCGGTACAGGGATCATTTCAACCTAAACAGTTTAATTTTGTCATAGAAATCGTGGTTAGGTTGAAATATGGCCTGGACCAAGTGATAAAAAAAAATTACAAAATTTTGGCTATGTGGCATCCAACACGCAAGGCGTACTTGTTTATAATGGAAGCAATCGATTATCTCTGGTTGCTCGTTGCTATGTAAGATAGCGGTCACCACCGTATTACAACTCGAACAAATATTGCGTGTTTGTCAATTTTGTCCGACTTCTTACAAAGGAGTAGAGCATGAAAACATTACAACAAAGGATTAAATCAACATTTTAAGAGACTGTCACTAATATTTTCAACGTTGGCGGCATGTAACGGCTGTTCGTCATGTCATATTTCGGCATTTTTAATTAAATTCCTGGCAACTTTTCCGGAATGTATGATTGCAAAATGTGAAGAGGACATGTTGACGAAGCAACTGATGTAAATTTCAACAGGTTAGTACCAGTTTTTGGCAGGTTCCGAAAGTGGTGCACTTCCCAATTAACTTTGCATTAATTGTGTGAGGTTGACTTTTTATTATTATTCTTATGTCTACATGTTTCAGACTGTACAAAATTTTCTTCTATTTATACTCACTCAGAAATCAAGATTTTCATGGATTCAACAATTCTAACAAACGTCAGTAACTTTGTTTATTTTGGCAGGATGACAAAATCTTTTATAAAATATAATGCCAACATATTACATTTTATAAAGGAAATCTTTTATGCACTATGTCCAATTGCACTCTAAAATATTTTTTTATCAAAGATCTTTGACAAAGACTGACAAAGACTGACTAAGTTGCACTGATGAAAGTGAATCTGATGATATTAGTAGGGAAGATCTTAACCACTTCTTCTGGGTCTGTAAAGGTGTTCTGCTTTTTTATTTTTTCCAAGAACATCAATCCATTAATGCTACTTGTTATTGTGATCATCTTAGCCAAGTTTGAGCTGCCAATCGGTCAAAAAGACATAGCATTCTGATCAGAAGTGTGTTGCTTCTCCTTGATAACGCCAGACCTCACATCGAAATAGAAACATAAAAAAAAGACTGAGATGCACTGTGCTGTCCTAGAACATCCCCCTAAAACTCAGACCTGTCACTATGCAAGTTCCATATGTTTGGGCCACTTGAGGGAGCCCTTGGTGGACAGCACTTAATAACAAAGGATGAGGTGCAGCTGTTCTTGTGCAATTGGTTTGACCCATGTTCCAAAACTTTTTTATGGAATTTAAAAATTACTAGACTGCTGGGGGAAGTTCATAGATAGCATGGGAACTATGCAGAAATATATATATATATATATATACACATATACACGCATTTGCAAAAGGCTTGTTTATATTGATTTACCTTTATATTATACATCCCCACACTTAACATCTATGCAAAGAATATTAAGTATCCCATAGACATCGAGAGTATAATTCATCAGTCTAACAATATAAAGAAGCTACAAAGACAAATGGAATTTGTATTCCGTCTGATTTTAGACACATGTATAACTAACTGTACACCATAAGCATAAGTTGCCTTTCAGGAATACATATGCAATGGGGACTACTTTTGTCACTATTTCCTTCTTTGTTTTATTTAGGGCTAAAGGGATCATAAATGTCATGGTAACTGGAGCTGAGAAACAATTGGGGACAAGGAATGGGAAAGAATTAGTCTATGATCTTGTGAAGGATCCATATTAACATTCGACTAGATTTCATGAAATTGTGGAAACTGAAATAAGGGTGGCTGGATCAAGGATTGAACCCACACCCTTTAGAATGTCTGGCTCGAGAACTAAATACTCACTTATCAGCATCAGTTTGTGATTTCAGTCTTAAAAGTGAAAGCAATAATGATTTACAGAATTTTAAATGAGGTTAATAGTTCAAAATTCTAGAGTGCAAGTTAGATTGATTTAATGTCATTATATTTTAAATGAAGCTTAAAAAGCAGCACCAAACTTTCTTATGGATATCAGGGCAAATATTTATCTGGATCATTAAATTCCTAGAAATAAATAAACAGTCATGCTCTCAGACTTATCATCAACAACAAAGGTAGTCCATAGTAATATGTTAGGGCCTCTGCTTTTTTCACCCCTCGTTGCCTGACTAAACAACTGACATTAAAACTTGCTAAAAATTTAAATGGAACAATTGGGTTTTGATTACTTCTTGAAAATGGTTTTAAATTGTTTATTGGTACACCTTATTAACCGAGTGAAGAGATTTTTTTTACGAAAGTGCATTATTTTACTTAAAATTCAAAATTAAAATTTAAAGAATTTAAAAGACCGCCAAAACGCTTCATTGCTGTCTGGCGCGTGCAATGACAGACGTGACGTCATTCGTCTGTAAACGCTGCCGCTGCGAATGGAGCGTTTCCTATTACCCAAGTTTTCAACTATTTTTATTGTTTGTTGCTGGTTATTTCTTGTTATTAATGAATGATCGTTTTGAATATAAAATCGAAAACAATTTGTAAAAGCCTACAGCGGAAAAATATTGAAAGTCGACGCCTTATTTGTGGGGCTAGCTATAGAAACAACCACCGAGTTTTATTCTGTGGAGCTTAAAAATGTAACAACTGCCATTTGATATTGCTACAAAGTCACCTACGATTTTCTGTGAAGCTCATTTACACCGCAATTTCGTAGATTTAAATGTAATACGTTGTTTAAGGCGAGAATTATTAGGGTTAGGGACATAACGTTCAATCCTCGCTTAGGAATATGTTCAATTTGTTTTCTTTTGTCATTTTCTTTAGATACTAGTTGCTGTTGGTTTGCATCGCATAATCATTTTTTCCCGAAAATCCACCAAAACATCAATTTAATTTTTCTTTTCTTTTTTCTGAAAGCTTCACAACCTTTTGGATAACAATCGGATTACAACCATTTGAAACAACCAAAGAAGATTTCAAAAAGGAATGTGGACGTTACTTGCACACCAAAAAACAGTTTAAAAAAATGAAATTACTTGCACATTAAATGTAAATACCGCCTAACAGACACAGTTATGTCAGGCAGTTGTATCGTCACGTAAAAATTCCAACGAAAAGGACACAAAGCGTTCCGGAACTGTTGCATGATTAGCACGAAATTTCTACAAGTATTGTCACTTCTAAAATAAATTCCATTTTCACCGCGGTGCACCTGTATTTTTTGCATGATATTCTCTCTCTGGTAAGCTTAAAAACTAAAAGTTTTTATGTATGGTAGCAATTTGTTTCAAACGCTTGCGTGACGGTTAGAAATTATTATGAATTCTTCGAATAAAAACATGGTAGTGCAAAAAACAGCAAACAAAAACGGAAAAAATGCACGCAAAAAATATTATTCCAACCAAGGTTCGAACGTAGGGCGTTCTGAATTCCGTTACCACTCTTCAATCACGCAGCTACCCGGACATTACTTCTTAATTACTTCTCTTTATGTTAATAGTAAACACCTTACAGTTTCTTCATGTGAGATGAAGTGAAATGAGGTAGGTAAATGAATAAACAAACAAATTCAGTTTTATTGACAAAAATATAATTTATCTTTAATCTGCAATTAAGAAAAATGGCCCATAACATCTAATTGTTCCGAGCGTGGTGAGTGAGCGGTTAACGCTCTGGCCTCGCATCCGGGAGGATGCCGCACAGTGTGATATTTTCTAAATCTAGAGGGACAAAAGTCAGTTTTGATAATAGCCTACGGAGGCAAAATAGTTATTTATATTCAAAGTAGATAAACCACATTACTCGGAACAAAGTTTTATTTTCCACGAATTCACGCCTAACAATATAAAAAATAGTTTGAACAATGAGCTTCCTGTGATCCACCGATCAAGCGCTCCAGTCGGCCGCGCTATTCCACTGAGGTTGGTCGATGATTACGCTGTGTTTCTGCGTGTTAGTAGTGATTTGTGTGTTGCTATTGCTTTTGGCGAGCCTCAAGGTAAGTTTACGCATGATTTTTCCGTAATACAATAGCATCATTAAAACAGAGCGAGATTATTTTTAATTAGAAAAAAGAACCTACTTAGCCAATTTCATGTTGAGTTTTAGTTCATTATACAAAATTACACCGACCTCTTACTATATTTATTTGAAAGAGCTGCTTATTAGCTAGAAGAAATATCTTCATTCGTTTGGGCATATTTGCGACACCCATGCAACGTTTCTTTATTTTCAGCATGACTGCACAAATTTCGCGTACAGAATTTTTCGACGTATGGTTTGCTAACGCAAAACAACCAATCTCTAACTTTCAATTTAAATATAAATGAGTCTCAAATTGAAGCTGTTACATTTTTAAGCTCAGCAGAATAAAAGTCAGGTTTTTTTTCTATCACCAACCCCACAAATAAGACGTCTATTTTCGATATTTTTCCGCTGTAGGCTTTTACAAATTGTTCTCGATTTTGTATTCGAAATGAAATTTAATTAATAACAAGAAATGACGAGCAACAAACAATAAAAATAGTTGAAGACTTGGATTATAGGAAACGCTCCATTCCCAGCCGCAGCGTTTACAGACGTGTGACGTCACTCAAGCGACCGCCAATCCTAGAGCGTTTTCTGACACGTGACCATAGGTAAGAAAAGTATAATTTTTATTTCGCTTTTTTATTGAAAATAATCCACTTTTCTTTTCAAAATTGAAAAAAATAGCTTCCTGAAGCATTAATCTACGAGAATGAGTTCAATTTATAATATTTTTTTAATAGTGTCAAATAGCCTATTGACCATTGTTACAATCAAATATTGCCCTAGTGCAAGGAACTAATGAGATGCAAATACAAAATAAACACAGACAAACATAAAAGCAAAGACAAGTTTGGGGAAAGTGGATGTTCCTGTGTCTGGAATATTAAATGGCCAGATACTTGTACACGTGGGGACAAATTTGATGCACAACACAGAGTTTGGATGCCGCTGCAACGTTGCCCACTGTCCCACAACACTGTGGGCAACATTTTGCACAACATCTATTTATGCAGGACATGTTGGGCGTTGCTGCTTCCAGAGTGAAAACACATGTCACTGAACAGTCCCGTGTCATTTGTTGCCAAGTGTATTCGAAGTACGCAAAGTGCCGCTCAACATGTCAGTGCTGTGGGCAAACATAGTAAAGCTTCAATCGTGCTCAACCATTGCAATAGGTATGAAAAGTAGTGCATGGAAGGGAAAAGATGACCATGACCACAAGCTGGCACTCGATTTGAGGCACAAGGGTGTGGGAAGATTCTCTTTTTTAGGTAAGGGTGTCAGGGATTGGAATGAGTTACCAAGAGAAATGATGAATAATTTACCAAAAACTTTGAAAGAATTTAAAGATAAAATTTGTAGAGGGCAAATGTAGGTGGGTGTGTAGGGAAATTGCCACCGGAGCCTGTGCTCCATTGTAATTAAATTAAACCAGAGTTAATAGTTGTTGTGGAACAAACTCTGATTACAAAAACAAAATAAAAAAAAGACACGTGGGAGGATATTGCCAATACTCTGGAATTTCTGAGAAATGAAATAGAAGCCAAAATGCATTTTCTCTGCTCACATTTTATTTGTGAAAAGAAGAAGTTAACATCTTAAAAAACCACTGATATTACATGAAAAAATGTGAAATCCAGTGCATTGTTTGCCTAAGAGACTATGAAAATTTTGCTGGAGGGTGTGACAAATTCTGGCGGCATGGACACATTGAAGACTTAGCCTATATAGGTCCTGTCTAATTATTTATTTGTCTCAATTTTATTTATGTAGTGCTAAAACGTTGTTATAGGATAGGTTGGATCATTTGTTTCCTATAACATGGCTATGTCTAAAAGTTATTTTGCCAGGGAGCACTTTTCAGTCACAAAATGCTTAGTGAAAGTGTTTATTATTTCCACAGCAGTTTAAGAGAATTGCCTTTCTGTAGCATCTAAATTCAACATATTTGTAATAGTAGTAAATAATTTTGTGTCCACCACCTTCTTTTACATTTCCCATAACTACTTGGTATTAGTATGTATGCAGCACTGATCAATGCAACCTCTCTGGACAACATTTCTACAACTGACTAACATGTCGGCAAAATGTTCGGCAACATGCCTCCAGGAGTTGTTTAAGGCCCGGATACACTAGGGGACAAATGTGACACGCAACACTGAGTCTGGGTGACGCTGACGCTGCACGTTCTCCGCTGTCCCTAAATGTTGTGTGTAACATTTTGCCCAACATTTATGTTGTGTGTTGCCACTTCCAGAGTGAAAACATCCCGCACCATTTGTACCCGCCTGTAGTCATGTGCACAGCGTACCATGCTAGTGCTGTGGGCAAATGAAATGGTGCTTCAACTAATCGAGCTGTACCAGAATTATGGATTCTGTGGGACACTTGAAACCGTGATTATAAAAACAAAATAAAGAAAAATGATGTGGAAGGATATTGCCAATTCTCTAAATTACCAAGAAAAGAAATAGAGGCCAAAGTGCATACTCTTCACTCTCAATTTATTCGTGAAAAGAAGAATCTAACATTTGCGAAAATTGCTGGTAGTGGACGAGATGATATGAATTTTAGTGTTTTGTTTGTGTATAGGTGCGATATAAATCTGGGGTATAGTACAGCATCTAGTAATATCAGTTCAGAGCATTTCGATGAGAATTTTGAACAAATAGTTTCAGACATGGATTCATCGAACACCCAATAATTTTAAATTTTGACCTCTACTCACATATTGCATACTTAAATTCCAAATTCCTATTGATATTAAATAAATAAAAACATTTATTTATAAAAATTAAATATATTTTTATTTGCTCACCTTAACAAAAGTTTTCAATTCATTTATCAGTTCCTTACAAACTTCTGATACTATTATACCTTTCAGTTGTCTTGATGCTCAGAACTGTACGACAAGGAAGCATAGGAGTCTCCAGTAGACAGGTATCTCAATGTAATTCGAAGTCTGATCTGTAGTTTCAAATTCAGATGTTGACATTCATTTCCAAATGAGCCATCAGGCATTCAAAGGTCATTTACAATATTAACTCTTCGTTCTCATTGTAGCATCCACCACCTTCTCTTTCTTTTATGTTTTAGTGAACTACTTGATATGGGTATGTTCACAGCACTAATCAATGCTACCTCCTCAGGGAACATGTCTGCAATAACTGACTAATGTGTCTGCTAAATGTACCTTGGCAGTGTGCCCAGGAGTTGTCCAGCGACATGCCTTGTGACCTTGTACTTTCTCACGTGTGCAGAAATGGTTCAAGACTTAAAGATGAGTCAATTATGTTTATTTCCTGACAGTTACAGTTCACCAGGCCTTTTATCCAGCATTTCCTGGATTAAGCATCACTCTCAAATTTTGAACCTTATCACATTTATTGCTCCCTCTAGACAGAGCATGGTGCTGAGCAGGATACTCCTTGATTTCAAGCAAGAGTGAGCCAGCTTTTTGACCATGCATCAGATGGTGTGGGTTGTGCAGCTGTTTTGAGCACTCTGTTGTACTGGCAATTGCTTACATTTACTTGGATGGGGCAATACTGCTGAGCAAGTACAGTTGGTTGACTCGAGCAGGATTGAAATACCAGTAATTATTTGGAATCTTTCTTTTAATAGGCGATATACACTTTTTACTTCAGCTGATCTCTCCTATACACAGCACCAGTCAAGGAAATAGGTGTCTGCTCCCAATTTAGTACCGGTCGGATTTTGAAAATGTTTATTCCGTACTGTTAATATATCCCTGATTCTATTAACATGTCATCTGAAAGTTCATCACATTAGATAGAGCACTGAGTCATGGTGGATTCAGTAGATTGTTTGTTTCAAGTAATATTTAGTACTTGTGTTCTTATTTTGAAAATGGTCTGTCAAACTACTACAATGACTTTTATTTTTGTAATAATTAGCCATGCCTATTTAGAACTTTTGTGAAGGTATTCTCAATTTTCTTAAAGTGTGAATGCTGTGTGTGGTGGAGAAGCGAACTTTTTTTCTTTTCGCCTTGCCACTCCTAAGAGGAACATGTAAATTGTGGGTAAACCTCAGTAATCATGTGAGCATGAAACTCTCAGTAAGGATATTCACATATGTACAATTTATTACATCAGTTATGCACAATAATGACATGCCTGACTCCCTTTAATCTTCCCTGGACTATAACTCCCGTTGCTTGATTCTATTAGATGCCTTCCACATTACTTATACTTCAATGGTTTTCTCCCACCTGTTATAATGACTGCTGTAGTTGTCGATGGCTTCTCCTACAGTCTGTAGGTCGCCATGCTACATCCTTCCATAACTCCATAGCTCCCCAATAGACACTCCATCTGTAACCGTCCAGAATCGACTCGTTCCGACCAGTTTGACCTCTCTCTGCTCGTGTCTCCCAGTTTTGACCAACTCCCTCCTCCATAGAATCCATAGTGGGGCGTAACTCTAGCCAATAGAGATTATTCCTTCCCTACCATTTTCCTCCCAATGACGTCTTGCTACAGCTCAATTCTGCTGACTATCTGCGCTACTTTGATGTCAATGCTGCCTGTGCGCTTTCATTCCAGAGCCTCTAGGTGTTTTGACTCTCTGTTGTAACTGTCCTGGATTCAGCTTTGGCTATATGCAATCAACTCTTGCCCAGCTTTAGTAATTATAGCAGAAAATTCCTTGGCTGTCCACTAGATGTGCTGCAATGGTTCATTCACATTTGCAAAACTTCTGATGTATGCAGTGATTGGCTAGTCATTAATGAAGATGTTAAAAAATGTAGGCACTAGAATGCTTCACTGTTGCACTTATACTTCAGAGTTACACTGGGATGTCCAATGCTCATGATTTGGATAAATTTAAAGTCCATAAATCTACCACAATAGAACATTATCATTGGCTGTATCACATGCTGATTCCAAATCAATCAATGTAAACTACATTGGTCACCAGATATTTCTGTAATCAGTATATTGGGTCAGACTGAGTATTTGTCCAGTACATTTTCCCATGCCATAATAGAGCATGTTCAGGACTGATATGCTCCTTAGGAGTTCATTATTCAGTAACATTCTCTTACATAGTTTGTAAGGACAACCTAGCAGTGTGATTGGTCTAACTCTTCAGGTTATCAAGTAATTATTCAGCTTTGGGAATGACAATCATTTAATTCTCCCATACTTTTGAAATGTTGTTAGACCTTATGCGGTTAATAAAGAGAGAAAGTATCCCATCTTTAGTTATCTGTTCAAAATGAATATTTGTTCGTCACAAAAGTCATGGGGCTTAACTGTTTTTCTAACTGTAATAGTCCTAAGGTGACCTCCAGTTCTAGTGAAAGAGCAGTTGAATATGGTTTATTTGTTCTCCAGGTTATGAATTTCAAATTATCTTAATAATTAATGCTGATGTGTGCAAAGATATGAGAATCAACTAAAACCCAATAAAGTTGTGGTGACACTACCCTGCAAAGTATCTTGCTACATACCTTGCAATATTTCACCCTTTGGGAAGACTGTACAGAAAACATTTATCAGGGTAAACATAACAAACTATACTGAGAAGTGTAACACATTATGTTGTTGGCAACTGTAGCTTGCCAGAGAACATAAATGATGTATTGGAGAAAGTGGGCTGGTAAGTTGGAACTGATGCAGATCTTGTTATCTCCAAAGATATAATGAAACTAACTCAAGATACATGCTGACTTACGCTGACAAATTAATCAAAATTATCATCCCGTCCAAAAGACCAGAGACAACGCATAGCGTATGCTATAAGTCTTCAGAATACTCTTTCACTCTTTCCGAATAGCTTATCGAACGACGCTCGAATACTTCGATTTGAAAAATTCACGTATGTTACCGTCATGCAATACTTTACGATTCGCATAATGAACTTCCAGCTTGAATTGTTGAATGGACTTATGTTTCGCGTTATGCTGTCCAGTCTATTTTTCACCAGTTAATACCGTTCTTCAAGGCTGTCGGCCTTTGTACCTAGCCGTTCGACCCTTAGATAACGGTCTTTTGAGGAGCGGCGGAACAACCACAGCTGTTACAACCAAGCCGGCACTTTCCATGTCTATGCCCTTGTCACCGCTAATCCGTTACGCGTTCTGCGCTCTCACCTTGTGACAGGCGCACTTTAGTTTCATAACTAACAAATCTTATTTACAAAACTTATTCATATATTTCAGAGTATTTACATTTTATTTACAGGCGACATTAGTCGATTGCTGTAAATAGCTTGTCATTCAGCGAGTCCGTTTATAAATTTCATAAATCCAATTGCTTCATGTTACGCGTCTTATAAGATTATCAGGATCGCTAACTGCTGTGCAAGTCATTATAGTATCATATCATTGGTAAATTGTTTAATCTTTCACGTGGCGTCATGGGATTTATGGCTTTACTTCGTGCTTAAGAATTCCTCTGTTCATCTGTTTAGTACATTTTCTCACTTTTTCAACGAATAACTGGTCCTTAACAAGAGACTGCCAAACGATGAGGATCAATCCACACAGTCGAACATATTTGCCTCAGCAAAAGTATGCATAAACCCCTTTTGACTCATTCATTAAAAGCAGCCCGAGGAAAGCATCGCAACCTATTTTATGGAACACGATCTTTATAAAAACTTGGAGTTATGCATCAAGATGGCCAAATGGGTAAGAATCGCATCTTATTTTAGTTCAACGCATTCTTGATAAATTGATATAGCAGTCAACTCATTTTTGGACCAAAATACTCTTATTGATTAGGATGTTTTATGCACACACCAAACTCTGAAGGTTTCTTTGTTTTTAACAACCGTATGCCGTCTTAATTCTCTCCATGATTGCGCAACACGCATCCCACATCTTTTATTACCTGTAATGATTTAAAGAAAACAATCATCTTCTTCATTCAGTAAACGCCTATGTTGATAAACCTTACACATTTTTGCGGCGATCATCAAATCCTTTTCGTCCGCTCATGAAAGCAATTAAAATTCTTTTACTCAATATCTGTAATGGTAATTAATCCCCGGAATCAACGATCCAACCCTGTATGAACGTTCTTCTATACAACTTCGAAATCCAATAAGTCCAAATACTCGCCCTGTTGTCACCTTTATAACAATGCCTACATAGTGAACTTGAGTCGTCCATGGACCTTCTTTTGGAAAATGAGTCTATTTGCGGAATATGCGTCTTCGTCGCATTCTACAGAATTTTGGGTGACTTGAAACTTTGGACTTACAAGGTCCCAAGCTTCTCTTTGTTTCGACCCGCCAGCCAGTGGAATTTCCCGAAACACCGTTTTGTCAGGCTGCAGGCGTTTGGTAGCGGATTCGGCAAATGGTTTGGCGATTCCGGTATATGTACCGTTATTCAGATCACCGATACGGCTGACCCCGCGGTTTTGCGTACTCGGTGCCACGTCAAAAACCATCTCACTGCAACCAGTTTCAAGAAACCACTCAGAAAAGCATTTGAAACCTCGCATTTGTAAGCGAGAATTTCCTGAGGGCTAGGAGTGAACAAATTGATTCTCTTTGCACTCAAAATTTCGGACGGAAAATTTCCACCAGATGTTTAGAGATCACGAATTCGGTGGACCGTTTCGCTTTTCTCCAAGCAATAAAATGTTGATGGACGCTTCTCTGGCTTGAAGGAAGCACATGTACTGCGAATTATTCGCCTCGTGTCCTAGGAATGTCTTGTATTTTCCTGACTGACGTTGCTTTTCTTTCGGCCCATGATCACGGAAACATCTGAAATCCCTGAGCTCAGAAATTTTTGCTTTCAAGCAACAAATTTCCTTTATCAGACGCCGAGTGTTGAGTTCATCAAACGTCTCATTCGCAATCTGTAATTCTTCCTCAGATTGATTGCAGTGATCATCCTCTGATTCCACAGTGGTTTGCCCGTGATTTTCAAGGTCAGCGGCGGCAAAATTACTTATTTCTGTCACATTGGCGTTGAGCTTTAACGCGACTCCTTCGTTCGCATTCTCCAATGAATTACAAACTACTCGAACGTCATCAGCAGGCTTTTCCACTGCTGGGACGCTCCTTCGCACTTCAACTCTACATTCTCTTATATCTTGACAGATTTCATCGCGAACGTTTCATCTCTTATCATTCAAACTTTTCGTTTGTGAAATCTGTGCATCGAAACTATCATTCAAACCTATCATTTGCGATGTCTGTTCATCGAAACGTTTGTCTAATTCTTTCAACAATGAATTATGATTAATTTTATCTTCCAACGCTTGCTCATCGAAACGTTTCGTTTGCGAATCGAAATGTTTGATTAATTCATCATTTTGCGAATCAAAAAGTTTTTCTTGCGCTTCGAATTTCCTCAGCAATTCACGCATCGCGTTAAGCAGCGGGGCTGGCCATTGCGAAGATTGCTGTGGCGATTCTGCCATGTTTTGCAACGCACAACGTGTTTCCCGATTTTGTTGCGTGGGTGGGTTATGTGTTCTTCCACTTTCAGGGGTCGGAAAAATAACCATCCTTTTCCTGTTTAGTGTTACAATGGAACGAGGACTGCACATTGAGAGTGCATCGCCGGCCATTACGCGATCTGCGTCCGTTATCGATATCTCAGTTTGCCCCGGTATTTGATTTAGTACACTCATTTGCTCGGGAACTCTGGAAATAACTGATTGAACTGCCATATTAATGGTACATGATCTTAACTTCATAAGTCGACCGTATGACATACAAAATTCCGGTTCCGATCAAAGATTTGGTAATTGATATCAAAATACAATCGGCACGATTTAATATATCGACAAGACACGGCATAAAACAGATACTCGCGCATAAATTCCATCAAAATTCATGATAACCCACCCAAAAATGACAACAAAGAACACAACAATGTTACATGCGACCTCAAAACCTCCAACACCTGGGCAAAATCAGCACAAAGAATTTCTTCATTATTATCATGCATTAAAATCCAAACACTGACTCTACTCTTTTAAAATTGAACATTTCTTGTTACAAGTGCGCAAAATATTTACTTGAAAATAATTTCTTGAAATTTAGCATTAATCAACAATTTAAATTTTTAATTAATAGCAAACAACAAAATCATTCATTTTGAAATTGAATTTAAATCAAGCATTGACGAAGTCAAGTTCCAAAACACATAATTTCTATTCTAGAAAACAATAAATAATCTACATAGGTCAAATCCATGGATTTTTACAAGACTTGAGAAAATTTCCCGATAGTTAATTAATTTATATTTTGGGGAATTAATTAAACGACATATATAAATGTCGAACGTTTTGCGCAAAATTGTAGCGGCTTACAACGTGTTTCCCCCACGTTGGGCCCAGATTGTAATAGAACGGTTGGTATGGAGAAGGGGAGGATACCATCATGTCCAACTTTTATCATGAATATGGTAATTAATTTTATAATTTTGTTCATTGGTGAACTAGAACCTTAAATGCTGCAAGAATTTAAGTTACACAAAATAATATTCAATTTATTCTTTCTTCTGGCATATACAAGGCCGGGCATATTTAACGTTAACGTTAAACACAATATAATCAAAGACAATAGACAAGCAATACCCGGCGTTTACAATTTGCCGGATAAATGCAAACATGAACAGAATTTAAATATTTCAAAGATTTGCAAAGTCAATAAACATTAAAGTGGCGTCGCATGCCAACAAATTAAAGTTAAAATTTACAAAATAATCCCAGGGGCGCTATTTAAAATGAAAAGCATCATTTGAATTAATTATAATGAGCAAGATGCTTAAAAATTTCGAAGTTAATGAACATGGCAAGTTGGTTAGCTCAGTAAAATTGTCGTGATGAGAGCGGAGAATCTAATCTCAGATGTCGCTTACGGGTTTGTAAGCCTTGTTAAAACCCTATGGAACCATGGACCTTTGCGTTGGTACTTTACCGTTGTCACATCTGCTCGACGAAGTGTGACACGCTGTGTCACTGTTGAATGCATATTTGCGGACCCATCCGTGCTAGTGCATCTGCTGATGGCCTCTAGCAGATGAAACACTCAGTTTCTGGCCACATCTGAGCCAGAAAGCGTCTAGCTCCAGCCGCAGACCAACAGGTAGGAGAGTGTTTCGAACGACACGTCTGCACTTCAGCTCGTCTGAACAGCAAGTTCCTCTCTCATGGCGTCCTCTTCTCCCGCCACGGAAAGCCAGTTTCCCTCTCCCCGTACATGCAAAAGAAGCCTTTGATTAACAAAAGTACACCCTGTAGCCCGCAATCACGTGTTTCGTTCCTCGGTTCGCGCACATTTCCCTGAACTTGCACCCCTCAAGCGGAGAGCTGGGGGACGTTGGCCTCGCCAGGTAACTGTATCTGCCGGCCTCCGCTGCCGTTCCATTGTGGGCCAGGGTGCCAGATTGTCGCCGGCATTCAGCATTGCCCGTTAATTCGAATGCTCAACACTGCCACTGAGTTCTAACATTTTCCACATTTAATACTTTCTTAATAGCAATCTTGCACTGAATTAAATTATATAATAATAAGTTTGGCCGCCCAGGCTTAATACATAATTATTTATGTATCAATTAACTATACAATTTACATTTTAAATAATCATAATTAATATTCAAATTTTATTAATAATAGTTCCGGAGAGCGACGTAAAGGTAGCAGCTATGGGCGCCGGCAGGATTACTTGAAGATAGGTGTATCTGTATCTTTTTTATACATTATGTATAACACTTATTACTTTTTAACTAAGGATACTGAATTTACTGACAACCTGTTGAACAAATTTGGACATCAACCTAGGCGCTTTAAATTATTATTCAAACAATGAATTTATAATAAAAAAAATTCTGTAATTTTTTTTCATAGCAGGGGGTGCAAGTGCATTTCCCCCTCCCGGCGCCCATGGCAGTAGCGATCAAGATTAACCAAGTACTAGAACAAATAAAAGAAAACAGATGTAGAGTGGCTATAGCTGAAAAAGGATGCCAGAGAAATAAAAAAGCGGGACAGGGTTTCAATGTGTTACCAAAGTGTTCCGTAAGCCCAGTATAAATTACCGGAAATCAAATTCGCGCCAGGGAGTGGTGTTCACCCGGTTGTGTTTGTCATAGCTTACAAGAATGACTTACCGAAGGAAAATTGAAAGTAAATTTTATATATCTATATATATATATATATCTCACTTAGTTCTCGAGATATCGTATCTCAAAATTGACGTGGTTGGTTGAAATGCGACCTGGACCAGAAGATAAATTTCGCCATAGCGAAGTTTGATGATGATTTCGTATGAAACTCGTCGAGACAATAAAGAATTTATTTTTCTGATATCTCAAGTGAAGAGGTTAAGATTAGATCACGCCTGGACCAGAAAAAAATCCACCAAAACCACTTTGTCTATATGGTTGAAATGTACTTTCAATGTTTTATTTTGTTGCTAATGTTTTTTGTTAGGTTGAAATCGTCGCCAAAAGCACAAGGAACTATACCTCTAACTGATTTTTGAAATGCTATATCTCGAAAACCAAGCGAGATGTCAAGAACATTTATTCTTTACTTTTTATATGTTTCGTGGATTTCTATTGTGATGTCACGGTAATGATAGAACATCATCAGTGCTAAATTCATTCACTATGGTCATACCTTGCGTGGTAGTATTGAATGACAAACTAACAACCACTTTTTACGGTCAAAAAGTAAACGATGATTATTTTATAACTGGTACCGGTAATATTATTTTCAAAAAAGTTTCTGTTAAGTATCACCTCTGACAAAACCATTGATAAATTTTTAATTGTCTTCCTTTTCAAATGTTTTACAATTAAACTTGCAGTGCTAATATTTCCACGGGTCAGCCAGTATATAACATGGAGGAAGGAATATATGGAGACGACGTAAGGGACTTTCGCCACATACTGGAGTGAAACCGGGTGGAGAGAAGTGGGGAGGGGAGGCCGGCATATTGCTTGACAGGAGAAACACGGGAAATAGGCACAAAAACCTCAAGGGAATCATAAGACAACCGTGGCACCGCAATTTTATGATGGATTATTATGTAACTCGACGAGACACAGCAAAAATGAAGAAGAATATTTTTTGATATCGTGCTTAGTTCTCGAGATATACTGTCTCAAAAGAGTGGAGTTTCTGGTTGAAATTCAGAAGAAACGTGTCCCCAAAGTCATATTTGGTAATAGATTCTTATGTAACACGTCGATAAAAATCGAAAATAAATAATAAAATTTTTCGATATCTCGCTCAGTTCACGAGAGTTTGTCTCAAAAGTGAGGTTGTTAGGTTATGAGGGGATTCAACGATAACCGTGGCGCCGCAATTTGATGACGAATTCTTATGTAACTCGATGAGAGAAACTGAAAGTAAAGAATAAAACTTTTCGATATCTCGCTTAGTTCTCGAGATATTATTCCTTAAAATTGACGTGGTTAGGTTGAAATGCGGCTTGGACCAGAAAAAAACTATCGCCATATCCATATTTGATAATGAATTCGGACGTAACTTAATGAGCATGTAATTATTTTTAACTTGAATAACAAACTGTTTATTTCTACAGTCCTTAAATTTTAGTTGATGTTCAAATAGGTTACATTTTCACATTCTATTTCAGTAATTGACAAGAAAGATTTCAAAATCTAGAAATATACTTGTAGACATATTTACAAACAGAAACAAGTCATATCTGAAATTTTAAAAATAGCATAAGTCAATATTTAGAACTTTAAAAAAAATTAACACTTCATAAAACCTCATAGTTTCTGAGCTTACTTAGAAGATATTGTACCGTTAGTGGCCTATATAATTTAGCTAGAAAAATCAGTGCATTCATAAATCAGAAGCTAACAGCTAATAATAAATAAATTGTTTGTTCTCTTCTGGTATACACCGCATTTCAACCTACCAACATTCCCATTAATATTGCCGCTACAAAACCAAACTATGTAGACACATCTAAACACAAGAAATGCATCGCGAACTACATTTCGGACAACAAAGTTTATTTAATCACGTTTAGTAGTTCGCACAGCACAAATTATCACAATTAATTTCATCGTGCACTTTCAGTGTAAACTTAAACGTGAGTAATGCATGCAGAATACCATATTCACTGTGTCGCGATATTAACATGACCCGCTTAAATTAAATTTCCAACATTTGTCTACAATAAGGCTAGCTTTTCAGATTCAAAATAGTAACATATGCTAATTGTCTACACTACACCAACAAAAATTTGAGAATGATATGATCCTATTGAGAGCAATGAATAAATTTATAGCGAATGGCACTAATGTTGCAGTTGCCTGTCAGTTAGTTCAAGAACGATAATTACAATGTGACTTACTTATGAAACGCTATTCCAGATTTTTTCCTGTCTCGTCTGTTTGTGCAGCCATATGCATCACAACTTGGCATTATAGAAAACTTTAGAATATTAGAAAATGAAATATTCTCAGCAGCTGACACAGTGCAAACAGCCCAATGTTTTGGTACTCCTACGATGTCCGCCGCGCAAGCGCAGTTTTTTCAAGAGGTTTCACGGATTTAGCGTTATCTCGTCTCCATATATTCCTTCCTCCATGGTATATAACAACTTTTCGTTTAAATATTCTTTGAAATCAAAGAAACTATTTGTAGGCTTTCTGGTACCTGAATTGTCTACGAGATGGTGCTATTGCCGTTTTAGAGATACTCGCTTTTTTGTAGGGGTGACAACTATTTAGGTAATCTTAAAAGTCAAAACGTTATCTAAATATCAAATTTCATCCAAATCGTCATAGCCGTTTCCGAGATCCGATATATATATATATATATATATATATATATACAAGAATTGTATATATATACAAGAATTGCTCACTTAAAGATATAAGATATATACCCATATTAGATTTAGATCAACTATAGACATTTTTTTGGAGTAAAAAATTGAAATATAATGAGTTATTATTACTGTGTTTACTATTAATCTTACATGTAAATATAGATAATATACTAACAATATCTGTCATATATATGCAAGAATATAATTTTAAAAACAAAGTTAATTTTTTATCATAATTTCGACAGTTAATTTTCGAATATATGGATGCACAAATAGTGTATTTTTTAATACATTGGTTTTCACTACTTTGGCCATTATTAAATAAATATATTTCGTAAAAGTGTGATGGATCTCGCGGGTCGGAAATGTTCAAGGCGGGACTCATGCGGCGCGCTGGCCACAGGTTGGCCACTCCTGGTCTAAGGCAAATCAAAGGAAAGTCAAACAAGTCAAGAATTTCTATGAATTGCTATTAAAAGTTCTGGAATATTTGAAGGAACCATTGGCATATGATGAAATAATTGAAGTTTTGGAACAGGCGTTACCAAGAGCTTTTAAGGAAAAGCTACTTATCCAATATTGGGATAATATCGACGAATTTCTGGAAGCAGTAGAAAAATTAGACAGATGGAATTTGTCATCAGAGAAATATGCTTCAGAGTGACGGGATAGTAGAAGCAACGATTATCATAAGAACACCAGGCAGAATTATGTCATGTTAAGGGAACAATTTGAAAATAGTCAAGGTCAACCTTCTATGATTGAGTTATTGAGTTTGCTGCAACACCTTTGGTATCGTTCACATCTTCTGCTACTATTATTACTAACTTGGAGAGAAGATTGAGAACAGATTTTGATCCCCGGAGTATATGTTGAAAGGATTTACTGCATACATATGTGTTACATTCACTTCTTCAAAATGAGTCCTAGTTATCGAGAAATTTGCGTGCAAACATATGTACGATAAATACCGCATAAATACTAAAATTTTTAGCCGAGGATAGAAAACATTGTCCTGATGTATGTGGTAAGGCGTCTATTTCACGAACCCGGGTTCAAATCCGGATATCGTCAAATATTTTTATTTCTTTTTTTATATTCAAAAGTAACTGAGCATTGATTTTATATAATTTAAAATTCATTTACGTATTTATATTATGCGAAATAACATTTAAAACACAAAATGTTACATAATCTATATTCTCAACTTTTTTAGAAAATAATTATTTTGTTGTTTATTGTTAATAAATATGTCTTTTGTGTTTTATAATGAAACAGATATGATTCATATTCATCTTTTCTATTCTTGTATCTCTAAACTAATATTTTAAAGTAAATGTAGTAAGTAGTTGTTCAAAATGAGAACCAATATCATAATATCTTTCACCATGTCCACTTTATTATCAAACGGTTTCCTGAACATACGAAATCATACCGAAGACGCATTCCGTGGTTTGTTTACCTCGAGAAATTCAGGCGCTGAAAACTTGGTGTTCATAATTTCCAGTTACATACCTCCTTCTATATGGTCCCGTTATATTTTCTGTTAAAAGAAAGTCCATGTCTCCCAAAATAAAATATAAAAAAAAACTGTGGCATCGGCTTAGCAATCGTAGGTATACTTTCAGGAGAGAGAGGCAGTAACATGTGTTTCATCATTTTCATGCTCCATGCACTACTAGTAAATACATTTCTATTGATGAATCTGCCCATAGCTCCAATATCAACGGTGAATTTGTATTCCGCATTCACTGCTTTTCCTTTTCGACAAAATATACTCATTAGCCTATTTAAATTTCTTATTCAGCATGGAATAAAGCAAAACTGTATGTTCGGGATCATCTGATTCTAAATAATGACAAATGTTAATGATAATAACAAATGTTCTCTTCGGGTGTCGTATATTTTCAGACGCGAGTGGTACTGCATCTCAATATGCGGACCACCACGCTACGCGCGTCTCACGCGCGCATCATGCCGCTCGTGTCACGTCATGTCGCACGCGCTATAGGCAAGGCGCAAATTGAGATGCGTATAGTTCTTTTGTATAAGTTTTACATTCTATAGGTTAGAACGAATCTTACTTTTTGATGTACTAATCATAAAAACCCTTTTCTTAGTATGTACGGTTTGAATTAACGAAAAATTGTGAAATAGCTATTTGCGGAAATATGGGTAACACTTATCATCTTTCAGATTAAAATTATTTGCATTAACACCCCTACTAAAAGTCTTTGTGCTACATCCCTGCCTGTATCAAACACAGCGCCGCGCGACTGTGAGCAGATGCGAGTCGCGCCGCGTAGCGTCGTGTTTCCAATGTGCGCTGTTGTATTTGATTCTGTAGTTTACAAAAAAAAAGCGCTGTGCTGCGTCACCTCACACACGCTATACGCGTCTCAATTTGCGCCTTGCCTGAGGGCCTCGGCTATTTTACGGTAAGAGGGGAGAATCAGCGGCAAAGCACATCTGAAGAATTTTTCAGAAAAAATGAAAACGTGAGACTGGCGGAATCCGCGAATGGAAGGGCTCGAACAGGAGTGGGTGTAATGAACATAGAGCCATTATATATGAGAAGAAGAGAAAATGAAGACAGAGTACGTAAGTATCGGAATATACGTGTAACAAATGAAAGCAGAAAGAGTAAAAGTATAGCAGACGAAAAAAATTCAACTAAGACAACAAGAGGATTCAATGAACCAGGGTGTGAAATAAACGAGAAGCCATTAAGTGAGCAAGATCCTTTCTGCATGTGGGAATGTTTAAAAGATATTGAAGAAGAAGGCAAAAAAGGCGTTCAGGCAACTACTAGTTATAATTGGCAAGAAAAGGAAATATTTGAGTTTGGTGAAGATTCAAGTAGAAAATGGTTTTGATGCAGAAAACTCTCATGAAGAGGAAATAGGTCCATTTACAGAGAAAAACGTGGAGGTGAAAGCTAGTTCATCAGATGAAAAGATAAGTGAAGCTGGTCAAAAGTGAACAGCAAACTGCAGCACTAAAGAAGAAGAAGAGTTATCAACGAGTAGCAGCGAGGAAGTGGAAGAAAATAATAGCGAAGAAGAATCAGAGTGTGAGGAGTTTTGAAGAAATAAGGAAGAAAGAAACGACAAAGAAGAAGTATTACCCACAGGGGCAGATTTAATGCTAGCAGAGCCTAGTAACGACGAAACTGATATAGCTGAACAAAGAGTAAAATCTGAATGTCAAATTGGTAATAAGATAAAAGAATTTGTACAAGAAGAGGATCTTGAGAAAGAAGTCTACAAGGAAAGTCAACGAGTGTCAGGATTTAGGAATATACGCCAAATTTGTTTGGAGAATGGAAAAATTTGTAATCTTGCTGAATTGCCTCATAAAAATGAAGACGTGAAAAAACTGGAAATCACGAAATCAAAGGCTGAAAGAAATTGGAAGAAACGAAAAAAAAAAAAAAACCATGGTAAAACTTCCAGGGCATGAGACCTTGGTGGTTTTCGATTACTTGGTATTAATATTTCTACAATAATGATCGGATTCAAAAACCGACTGAATATGATATGGACGATATGGTACTTGTTAAGGCTCAAGAGAAGTCGTGTAACCTAAATTCAAAAATAAATAAAGTTTCTTTAATATTTATTGTCTAGGTTATCCAAAATCTAATAAGAAGGTTGGGCTCAGAAATGTGGCAGATTTAAAGTTATACCATGTAAAGACTGAATAGTGACATTTTAGTGTTAGTTTTTCTGTAATGTAAAGAAGTGACTGATGTAACTTGAGAACTGAATGAACAGTGACTATTGTTTAGTGGTAATTGGAAAAGACTGAAGTTTTTGTGTCAATTTAACATATATCTAAGGTGATAGTTTATGTGATCGGAGATAGTGAATTGGACAGAAGTTTTGGTGAATTTGTTAAAGACATTACCGCTCAATCAAGACCATTTTTGTAAAATAGTTTTAATTTCTACGAAATGGGTGGAACATATAACAATATATAGTTATATCTTTATATTGTATGTATCCAATGTTTTGTAAACGAGGTTTATGGTGAATATTTTTTAAATTAGAGACTAAATAGTTTATGTTGGTAGCATACAATCTTAATGCTAGCGATTGGTAACACTGCTTCTGTGACACACGGACGAAGGCGGCAAGGGTGTGTGTAAGAAAGATGGCCGATGGATATGATTATGTTGGCTTATAGCAGGGGTTCCCAAATGGCGGTCCGTGGAACTCTGGGGTTCCGTGGAAGGGTCATTAGGGTTCCGTGTTCCGTCCAAGCATTAAATAAAATGTTCATTGAAAAGAGTCATAACCGCGCCGCGAGAAGACTATCATGGTTCTGCTTCCGTTTGTGATGACTTACCGATGCGAGACTGGTTTTTTCAGCATATACTTATTAAAATGGGGATCCGTCAAAAATGTATGATCAATTATGATTCCAAAAAAGATTGTGAACCGCTGGCTTATAGCGTCCCTCAGAGGCGACTGCAAAAAATTACTAGTATTTTTTGTTATTGTGATTTGATATAGGGTGATATGTACTGGTTTACCGAAAAGCTAACACTATAATAGTTCGGGTAAAACCTGACTCCAAAATATATCTAGTAAAAAGAAATAGTGTGTGGATTTGTTATATCATTTTCAAACTGTTTGCATCAGCATTAGAGTTTCGTTTTTCCTATTAATCTTACGTGTAACTTGAGCTATCGCCAGAGATACAACGGCCGAATGGTTTGACAAAATCCAAGAAGGGCGCTTCTTGCGGTAATGTGTTGAGGTGTTGCTTATAACTCAGCAAATGCAGCCTATATTGGATGAAAAGAAAATACAAAAACGCTAGGGTTTACGTTATGGCCACACTGGACCCACACATCAGTCTCAGTACTGCAGGGTCCAACCACATCACTTGTACCACTGACCCGGCGAGTCAGCGGCCCATGGCCACCAATCCTCCGAGCAGTAAGTAGCGGCACAGAGAGCATATCGGCGGCGGAGGGCACCACTTCATCTGACTTTGACTTCTGAAAACCAGGATCTACCGGTCCATGGGTTTCCATTCTGCAAGGGCTCCCAATCACGGGCGTCCAGAGGAACATAATAGTGTTCATATCCGGCGGCAGTGGAGTACCACTTCCCTGTCAGCATGTACACGACGTACTGTATACTGCCGGGACCGATCGTCTGCGTCCCAAGAAGCTCAAGACCGTAGTCGTAACGACAGCCACCTTGGTTTTCTTGTTAGCAACGCGACCCTCAAAACGTTGGAACAGTTGCTGTAGGGGACAATTTAGTGACACTTTATCGCATATCTGTGAACTGTGAGTCTACGCCCTTTACCCGGAGCCCCATTGCCCCTGGGATCTGGTAGTCCACGCTGCCGCAGCTTTAAGGGTACGCGTCGTGTGGTCTGATACTAGGACCCGCACACACACGAAGTCCCAACACCTCAAGAGTCTACCCTAACACGGGATACCCTGTTATGGAAATGGGGTGCCACCTCATCTCCATCCCAAAGCTGTAGCCTTGTCCTGTTGTTAGCAAAGCTTTCTTTGCAGCGTTAGAAGAGTCACCACTGGGGTCACTTATGTGATTCCCCTACCGCGCATCTAATACTAACCCACAGAAATCCGTTGGCCTGTCTTCTGGTGATTGGGTATTCTATTTGCTCTACGGGTAGGTGCCGCGCGGTCTCGGATACCGGAGCTACGTGCACTCTGACATCTGAAACGGCTGCTCCTCGCACCAACCCCAGCTTGGGTACCCCAGGAGCGCCATTCCCATATCTGGGCCTAATCCAGGAAAGAAGGCCCAGACTCTTGGGGGAATACTGTTAGTGCAGTGACAATTTTATACCACCTATCCCTCTGGCTGTTGTGTTGAAGCGACTTATGCGTGCCCGCTGCGGTACCCCGGTCAATCCAAAACGCCAGACTCATGCTGACACTTCACGCGGGTGAAAAACTTTGTGAACCACTAACACTGTGGTACGTTTGCCTCGCCCAGGCCTATTTGCAAAGGCAAATTGCGGAAGGACTCCGCGTTATTCTGTTTCTTGTTTGATTTCGGCGATCAGCATGCATTTTGCCTTGCTCCTGGGTTTACCATGAACGAAATTTCTTAAATACAGTACACCTTTCGGGAATGCAAAGACAAACAGGATCACCTGCACAGGGAAAGTGAAATTAATCCTGTGCTCATTACGACTTTGAATCAGTTTCAGGAGACCTTGCAGAAGTTAGATGAAATCGGGTTTTGTCAATCACAAGATAACACATGTCGGGAAGAAGAAAGATCAATCTCTACTAAAAAAAGTTAGCGGCTGGGGCAGATACGTGCAGAGACAGGCCGCAGTTCAGCCACGGGCTGGGTAGAAGGGATATTACAACAAGAGTCGACGAGGAATGAAAACCATTGTAAATGCAGTACTCCCGATCCACGTGAAGGATTGCCCAGAAAGTCCAGCGAAGCAGGTGTCGAGGAGAACCATGAAAACGACGATGGTGAGAGATGGAGACCTGAAGACGCCGCATTGCGTACAACTATCATGGAAAGAATAACGAGAGAAAGAGTCCTGAAACCCTCCACGTGGGGATTTCAATTGAGGGCCAACGAAAAACTATTGTTATATAATGACGGTTTGACGGAGACATCGCAATAGATAGAGATGCAAATGAGCAATTCAGATTTCTGGAGCGGTAATAGGGCGGAGATCATTGAGGATGACCAAACTTTCAGCGTACGTAGTGCACCCAGAAAAGTGAGATGTCCTCGTGTCATGGTAAAACTGGCCAGTGAAAAGTGCCACACCCTTGTTGACTCTGGCAGCGAGGTTACGGCAGTGGGACAGGAGCTCATTAAGTAGATAAAAACGAGTGGACATGTTTGGAAATCATTCCTGCACAGAAAGTGCCTTGTATTCCGGCGTTTGGTGCACGAGAGAGGAGTGTAAAGGAAATATCTTTTAAAAATGGAGTTATCAGGGGGGACGTTCCCGCACTGATTGTCCCGGAACTGTCTCGCGAGGTCGCTGGTTGCTGGAACTGTTGGGCTCTGACCTGGACTGGTCATCCGGCAACGTTAGAAACCTGGTACTTGAGGCTGTCCCATGGTCAAGTGATGATGAGCTCGTGAATGCCAGCCGCGGAGCTGCGCCCACTGAGATTAACAGGGTGTAGAGGGTCGGTGGAGTGACATCAAGTTCCTGGAACAGTCCTATTTGTTCCATGAACGCCGAAAGAGAGGAAACCACGAATACCGTTTGCACAGCTAACTGGACACCATCAGAAGAGAGAGCTTGAGCAGCTGATTGGCGAGTACATCTCTCTCTCCTCTTTTGTGTCGAGGAAACTTAAAGGGGATGATCCACAAATTCAGAGTCACTGCTGATTGATGATTTTGGGAGTGTGCTTATCCGATACCCCAGAATCATCGTTATGCTGCCCGTGAAGTGATACAAGCACTATAATGTGAGGGTATTATACCAGTCCACCCTTCACCATATATTAGTCCCATCACACTGCTACCAAAGCGCGACGGAAGAATTTGTATATGTCTGGAAGTACGATCGCTAAACGCAAGAATTGAACGAGATGGATAGAGGTCACAGCACACACCCGACATTGTATCGAGGTTTTATGTGAAACGGTGGTTATAACCAGGCAGAGCTAGAGCCTAGATGCCGCCTGTTCCCTGCTTTTAAATTTGTGGGACGACATTTTCAGTACAACCACGTCTTTTTTGCCCACAAAGATGCTGCGTTGGCATTCATACATGCCATGGATACAATCTTACCCCCGAAATAAAAGAGTTATGTGTGGTCTACACTGACGACCTGCTCGTTGTGTCAGAGACATATGAGCAGCACATAGAGCACTTACTACTACTGTTTGAAGTGCTACTCGAGAATGGCGTAACACTGCACTCTCACAAAGGCACGCTGTGCACGCACAGAGTGAGCTATCTGGGCTACATGGTCACGCCTCAAAGGGTTTCTGGGAGCCAGAGAAAATACGCATGACGAACATACCGGCTCCCATACTTTTTTTTTAACTGCTTTACGTCTCTCAACAGCTAGGTATTTAGAGACGGGAAAGGATGGTGGCAAGGAATGGAAAGGAATTCGGCCATTGCCTTTTTAAGGAAGCATCCCGGCATTTGCCTGGAGTGATTTGGGAAACCATGGAAAACCCACGGACGGGGATTCGAACCGCCATCCTCCCGAATGCGAGGCCAGAACGTTATCCGTTACACCACCACGCTCGGTGTCTCCCATACGGTAAAGGAGTTGAGGCAGCTCTTGGGCCTGTGTGCCTACTATCACAGGAACATGCTAATTTTGGATCATTAACCCACTCTACGAGCTTCTAAAAGTTGGAAGGAAGTGGGAATGGATGGCGCTTTTGAGGCGATTAAGTGGGCATTCAAACTGCATATATGTTTTGGCTCATCCGGAGCCAAACAAGCCGTATTTACTATATACAGATGCCACTTTGAAGGGACTTGGAGCGTTTCTGCACTAGTTCGACGACGAAGGGAACACGCGGATCGTTGTGATTGCTAGCAGGACCCTAAAACAAGATGAGCTACACTGTTATGTCTCGGAATTAGAGAAGTTGTCAATTTACTTCGCCGCACAAAAATTCAGAGCCTTTCTGCTGGGAAATACCACGTGTAGACCACCAAGCGCTTGTCTTTTTATACAATTCTAAATTCACGAGCGGCCGTATTGCAAGATGGGCCATGTATCTGCAAGAGTATGACCTTGTGGTCCATTACGGCAAGGTCTCTGACAACGTCGTGGCTAACTGGTTCAGCCGGGATCCACGCAGCAGCACTAAGCATGAAGGGTTACATTCAGAAAATCTTGATCACGGCGATAACGTTCTATGACGGGGTGACACCAAGTAAGGTGTTGGCGTGCATCGCCTCCAAACAGAGCTAGCAAGGAGTTATAAATAGGGTGTGGAGGATGTTATGCACGGAGAAGAAGTCCACAAATGAAACACAGCGATGCAATGTACCATGAGAGAGGGGATCTGTTACCATCGCACTAGCTCGTCAGATGGATGGAAACTCTGGCTACCCAAATCTATATATGTGAGAATCGCCGAACTCAACCATCACCACTTTGGTCAAGCATTCAAAAACGCTGGCGCAGGAATACTCTGTCCTGACAATTATTAGGGAGATCGCCAACCACTTGTGACCTGTGCCAGATGGTAAAACAACTTGTAACGGTATAACTATTTCTGTTGATTAATTACTATTGTCCATTTGTTCTGGTGGCGAATAGGCTAACTGATACATTCTGTGCTGATCAACTTACTGCAGATTCGGTTGGAACACGGCCGCCACGGGTAATTACCCGAAATTAATTACTTAAAGTCACTCAAAGGAACCACAACTGCGCAAATCAAACAACCTTTTATGAATACAGATTTCCATTTTACTACGCTAAAGTTCACAAAGAAGATACAGCACGCCGTAGCAATCCACCAGATATATATAATTCTTAATTGGACTCTGTGATTCTGAAGACTGAAAAATTCTGATAAGTAGTTAACACCGACTATGCTGATCATAACAACCGGCACTCATATTACTTCACTCGACTTCACTGTCCACAGTTATTACTTATTCCTATACTGTACTTAACTACCGTTGAAATCACTACCAAAACTGTTAGCACACTTTATAAAGATTCTTTTGACCAACATACCATTCATTAGCACAGTCAGCAACAAAACCACGTGCTACCTCTCACTTTCCCCCATATTTTCCGCCATCGTCCAACCACTACTCTCACCCGCGATATTCAATTCCGCACTTGCGATATCGCGATATATCGATATTCATGTAATCACGCTGTGGTGTTACATCCCCTCTGGTCTTTCTTTGGCGAAAGATGGGATTGACAAAGCCCAGCCTTTCGTCACAAAACAAAACCGCTTGCTAGACATAACTGTTAACCAGAACATATACAACCACTTATCACTATACGCAAGAGACTAGTATCTGGTGGCTACTTTGATATATTTTATCATACTCGAGTTTTCAATCCCTTAATACTAAATACAAAAAAATGCACTTTCAGCAAAAGACATACATGAAACTCAAAATCTAAAAATACAGACATCAGAATCAACATAAAAACCAAACCTGAGAATCAATCAGATTACTAATTCTTTCCATTCTGTTCTTCTTAAGGTCATTAACCCCGTAACTTATACAAAGAAAAAGTAATAAAAAACTGTACAACAACTTTGGTATACACTGCCAACTGGTTCCCATATCAGTTAACTTTGACCTATACGCCAACCAATGCACTTAGAGTCCGCCGGTCACTCACTCAACCACTGTGTAGGCACAAACACTTATCACTGCACTCGCAATGCAAGCGCAAACTGACATAGCGTGCCATGCAACGCATAATTAGTATCTCTCTTGAATCATAACAAAAGAATAAACATAAGAATGGACAAATCGCTAACCTGCGCACAGACAGCAAGGAGTCTTACAGTGTCTGCGATACAAAGTGTCCAAACATGAAGAAGACGATTATCTTATATTATACCCCCCTCTTCACCGAAACATTTATAAGGCTTCAACGATACGACCTTAAGAGTCCCGGTAGCTTATCTCTCATCGGTATACTCCAATCTGTAAGCGTTATCCCTCAGGAAGGATTTAATTCTATAAGGACCTTCGTAAAACACCTTAAACTTCCGTATCTCCTTTACTCGGGACGACTTAAAATGAGTCTGCACCAGAACAAGGTCTCCCACGTCGTATGTCGTAGCCTGTCCTCTCTCATCATGTCTTGCCTTATTCCTCGTAGCTGCCTTCTTCAGGTTCTCCTGTTTCCGCTTTTATCTTCTCATCGTAATCAACTGGGGAACTTTCGGGGAACTTCACAAGATGCCTTACTGTTCTTTCCGGAGGTGTATGGAACATTATTTCCGAGGGTACCAACAAAGTGGCATCAAGAGGTATGTTGTTATGAACGTCCTCCTACTTGTCCATACTGAGGGCCCAACTCTTATGATTATTACTGCATGTAGTGCGGTACCAACGCCCTATATCCCTCTTACCCGCTCACAAGGGTTTCCATACGGATGATAAAATGATATTGTTATCACCTCCACTTTTTCTTTCTGTAGTCACTCCATCCAGTTCTTACTCCTGAATTGTGGTGCATTGTTCGACAAAACCTCCTCAGGCTTTCCAACCTCTCAGAAAAACCCTTCCACTAACATCTTCGCGGTAGCTTTCTTCAATGAATACAACTTGACGCCTTTCTCAAACACGTCCATAGCAACCAGAACTTGTGTGACTCCCGTTCGCGATGCAGGTAGTGGCCCGAACATGTCGACCACTACTAATTCTCTCGCCTTACTAGGCAATATATTATTCATATCTCCCCTCCTCAAGACATTATCAGCCTTCACTCTTTGGCAAACACCACAAACCAACTAACCTAGGAACTCTATGAGCTATATTTTTGAAGTAACAGCTCTCCCTTAGAACTCAATAACATTTACTAGGCCCATAGTGTTCGTAGTTCTGGTGATGTTGTAGCACAATTCCGGTACCCATAGTTTCCATTCGTGGCTGTTTTCCAACTGACGCCGAAACACCACACCCTTATGTATGCAATAAAATCTCGTCAACTTCCCTCGGTAGCCAGTTTCCAGTAATTGATCCCTTACTATCTTGATCACATCTTCATCATCTTGTAATCCCCTTATATTCCATAGATATTCCTCCTCATCATCTTCATACTGCACTTGCTTTATAAAATTGAGATGGAACTCGTCTTGCTCTTCTACTCCCTCCTCCGCTTCTTCCAATTCCACTGGCAGCCTAGACAGGCAGTCTGCCACCCGGTTCTCTTTCCCTGGCAGATACTTCACTTCAAACTAGAATTCTTGCATAAACAAAGCCCACCGAGCCAATGTCCCATGGGTCAGTTTGCAACTCATTAAAAAGACAGTGCCTTATGATCGGCCTAAACTTTAGTCTTCCTTCCAGTAAAGATATGTCGGAACTTTCGTAAACTCCACACAATTGAAAGGTATTCCTTCTCTGTAACCGTGTACCATCGATCGTGCTTCCCCAGCATTGAGCTTTCGAAAGCAATCATCCAATGTTCCACTTTTACATCTTCTACCACTTCCTGGAGTACCTCCGCCCCTAGACCATAGGAAGTACTATCTGCCGACAAACACACATCCAGATTCCAATTGGGTGTGGAAACATGATGCGCTCCATCAACACTTGCCTAATCTACATCTACATCTACATATATACTCTGCAATTCACAAAATTGTGGGTGGCAGAGGGTGCTCAGCACCAAAGCTAATCTCTTTGCTGTGCATTCCAATCCCTAATGGTACGAGGGAAAAAAGAATTCATATAAGAATCAGTCCGGCACCTTATTTCTCTAATTTTATCTTTCCTGTCCTTCCGACTCAAATAGGTTGGTGGAAGAAGTATTTCACTACACTCATGAGTGAAAGTTGGAGTACGCATGTTTTCCAATAAGTTTAAACGAAACGTGTGTCGTCTATCTACCAGAGACTCCCAACCTAATCTACTAATCAGTTCTGTGACGCTTTCATAAGGACTGTAGCAAGCGGTCACGAATCGAGCGGCTCTTCTCTGTACTTTCTCTATACTTTCGATCAATCCCTTACGAAACGGGTCCCAAATGGCACAACAATAATCCAAATGTGGACGCACAAGAGATTTGTACGCTATCTCCTTTGTTTGTTCATTACAATTTTTCAAGATTCTACCTATGAATCGCAGCCTAGAATTTGCTCTACCTACTAAAGAATTAATGTGTATGTCCCATTTCATGTTCCTTTGTACTGTTACTCCAAATATTTAATAGAATCGACCATATCAATAACTGTATCGTTTAACTCGTATTTCTGAACAATCGGATTCTTTTTGTTAGTTATGCTCATTGTCTTGCACTTTTTACAGTTTAGAGTAAGTTGCCACTCAGCGCACCAAGCCAAAATAACATCTGCATAAAGTCCCTCTCACACTCCGTGGTCCACTCCAACGGTGTCTTAGTTTTATCCAATTCACTTAAATGGATGCTGTTCATGACCTGTCCCTTCATAAACTTCCTATAGTAGCCGCACAAACCGCAGAAGCTCTATAGTAGAGCCCGGTTCTTAGGCCGAGGAAACTTCACTATCACTTAAAACTTCGAATCGTCCACTGATACACGTTCGGGATTATTATGTGACTGAGAAAATTCAGTCTCTTTCTCAGGAAGGCAAATTTCTTCTTCCTAAGCGTCATTCCCCCTCTTCTCATTGCCGTTAGCATCCCTCTTAATGTCTCTCTATATTCGGCAAGCGTTGCAGACACCATCACCATGTCATCCACAGAGGTTATTACTTTATCTCGCAGTTTCCTTCCTAGCACATGTCCAAAGCCCTTATAAAACTCGCTACGGCTTTAATCAAGCCAAATGGTAGTACACAAAAATGATAACACTTTCCTTCAAAGCAGAAAGCCGTATACTTTCTCGATTCTCTATCCAATGGAACTTGCCAGTATCTCGAAATCATACCAAGAGAAGTCATGTACTTTGCTCCATGAAATCTTCTTAGTAGCTCATCCACTGGTTGTGGGTGGTCCCTTCCAGTTACGAGTATTCGCTTAAGTGCCCTTGCATCTAGAACCAGCCTCACCGACTTGTCAACCTTTTTAACAACTAGGAGAGGATTTATGTATTCACTATTCGATTACTCCCGCATTCTCCAAACTGTCTAATGTCTCTCGCACCTTTGCCGTTTGGGCCGGCGGTGTAGGGTATGATTTCGCCGTAAAGGTATGCCCCTCTTTCACCTTAAATTTACAGCAGTAACCTCTAATGCGTCCAGGCACATCCGAAAACACATCGGGGAACTCGTTAATAATGTCTTGCACTCCCAGTTCGTGTTCCGGTAGATTGGAATTTATTTATAAACCCTGGCATTCCTTCCTGTGCCTGATCGATCTAGCGTTGCCCCATGAAATCACCCGTATTTCCGTTGATTTTTCTTCCCTTCCGGATGTCGCCTTCTTCAGTTCTGCCTTGATACGTTTTCCTCTAGTAGTAAAAGTATGCATCCCGTCCTTCAAATCCAGAATCGCTTCTGCCTTTGTAAGCCAATCAGTGACCAGGATGAAGGCCATGTATCATGTATGGTTCAATTTCCACCTCATGTCCTGCGATTTCTCCTTCCACTTGTAACACACATTTGACTGTTTTAGTCTTATGCCCCGTAGCGGCAGTTACTGTCATTCCGTTCACCGGCCACTCACCTGTCTTCCGCTGCTCCGTTGCAATTTTCTTATAAAGCCTCTCTGAAAAACACGCAATCACAGCTCCCGAATCCAGTAACGCTTCTACTTCTGTATATTAAACTTGCCCATTACTCGAGGAGATAAATATTCTCTGCGTTCCAGCTTATTGCCCTCCTGCAACAACAATTCTCGTAAGTCTTCGCTATAGGCATACAAGTCTTTCCCGCTCAGCTGTTGTGCACTGCTAGTGTTTACATTAGCCACTCCAGTCACGCAGCCGCTGTCAGCTGTTGCGCTCTCTTTGTTGCCATGCTGCAGTGGTAACTCGGCGCCCCCTTCCTTCTCATTGTAGTCCTCCTTAGCCTTAACCTCCACGCTATCGACCGTGACTTCCCCAGATTCTTCCGAGAACAACACTTCCATCCAAACACACACGTGCTACCGCTCGTCCATTTCAGGTCAATTTCTTCATGGAGATCCAATAATTCACAATCGATTGTCTGTTTGACAAACGGCCATGCAATTTCGTCATTTTCTTCTCCTCTTAACTTGTCATCTCCTACCCCAAATCCGCCATCTTCTTCCAACATTGACTTTGCCAACATCATCTCAACCAAAACTACTTTGGTCATTCTTACTTTCACGTGTAAACCAGAACCCTTCCTCGCTTCCGTTACTACTACGGGTTCTGTGTTTGCTAGCCTCGTGTCGTCTCCTGTCCCGGCCGAGGCTGAAGTAGTGACAGACACTAGCCTACTTGCGACCCACTCTCCACGATGGCTACCTGATCCTGGGTTACAGACGCTTCCGGTGGCACTTTCGCCTCCAATTGGTCCCTGATAACCACCCCTAAACACTCCGGCTCTACGACCCCATGCAAATCCTCCTCTCTGTACTCGGTTATTGTATCCGCCTCGATATCGGTTATCAAAATGATGGTATCTCTCCCTTTGCTGCTGTGAGTTACCTCTCTCCCCCCTTTTTTTTTTATTTTTTTTAACAGTTTAACGTCCCTTTTTAACAACGTGGTCTTTAGAGACGGGAAAGGATGGGGGCAAGGAATGGGAAGGAATTCGGCCATGGCCTTTTGAAGGAAGCATCCCGGCATTCACCTGGAGTGATTTGGGGAAACCATGGAAAACCCAAATCTGGATGCCCGGACGGGGATTCGAACCACCGTCCTCCCGAATGCGAGGCCAGAACGCTCTCTCCCCTTCCGATTGCTGCTTCTCCGTGAAATGTTCTGGTGGCCTCCCCACACACTCTTTTGCGCGTAGGCTTTTCTCTTGTTCGTCCATCCTACCCAACATCTTTACCGCCTCATCAATGGTACATATATTGTGGCAAGCTGGGTCGACTCGGGCAAACGTGCACTGATCATTCGCACATATTCTCCTTCATTGAAAGGTGAACTTAAATGTTTACAGGAGTTTACACACTTGAAGAAAAAATTTTGTTGGGTGCCACTACCCGGCGAGTATCGCTTCCCCACAATTAAGATACGCCGTGCCGCAATTTGCCAGTTTATGGACCAAAAATGCTCCAAGAAGGCTAACTTAAACTCAACAAACGTCACGCAGTTGTCAGCAAACCGTTCTCCCCACATTCGTGCATCCCCATTGATGTGTTTGCTAATAATTTCTATCTTTTTTCTCTCCGCAGCCCTTCAAAAAGGTTCAAAATTTTCAAATTTCTTTATGAAGTCGACAGGGTGTATCCCACGGTTGTCGCAAAAGTTCTCCCAGTCCACCTTCTGTTCCACCATGCACGCAGTGACAGTGAACGCATTTACATTTGGCATAACTTGACATTTGGCAAACTCTTCTCTCACAACTTCAAGGACTCGCACCTTTAGATTCCTCTCACCTTCCTTCTCCACAGTAATCGGTACTTGTACCTGTAGACTTTCATTCACCCACGCTACCGCGGATGACTTAACTTTCTCCACCTGGCACGATAATTGTTCTTCACCCATTACTGACTCCTTTCTTTACTACCGCGTACTTCTCGGTAAGGTTCCCTCCTAAATTCTCTACCTTCGTCAATCTTTCATCATGACTATCTTCCGTCTCTTCTCCTAGCTCGACTCTTTCCTTAAGGGATTCCACATTCTGGTGCAAAACGCTTGTTACATGTTCGCAATCTGAAAGATACTGGATCAGTTTAGAAGATATTTCAGCAGTTTGTTGGGTATAAAGTTCCTTATAATGGGTCAATTCTACCGTAAACTGCCCTAATAGCGATTCAAAAAGAGATACTATGCTTTCCTTATTTTCAGTTAGTTTAGCTTCAATTGAAATATTATTTTCATTTAATTTAGACTCAAGGTAAATATTATTTCCATTAAATTTAGTTTCAAGGGAAGCCTAGGTTTCATCTAATTTAAACTCAAAAGAAATTAATTGAGATTGTGGAGAGCTATTATTTTCATCTAACTTTGGCTGAAGGAAAGTACTAGTCTCAGTTAATTGTGATTGGAGGAAATAATTAATTTTCTTTACTTCCTGAAGGAAATTATTACTTTTAGTTAACTTAAATTCAATAGAGATATTTTTTTCATTTAATTTAAATTCAAAAGGAATCTTATTTTCATTTATTTGCAACTGAAGGGAATGATTACTTTCCTTTATCTGTGATTGAAGGGCCCAGAACATGTCTAACACAGACACATCATTACTTTCAGTAACCTCCTCTCGCGGCATATCAACTTCCGATTTACTAGCCATTTTTTTTTCTCCAAACACTGAACAATATTGAACTACACTGGAAAAAAAATCCAGAAAAACAAATACTACATGTCATACAAAAAAACAACTACTCCCTAACAAAAGCATTTTTCCTCAAGCATTTCAAAAGAAAAATAATTGAATACCTCTCGAAAAGAAAATATTTCCTTGTCAGTTTTATCTTTGACAAGGCTAACCAGTCATTATTAATGACAGTAAAATGGGATATACGATCAAAGAATGACATGAAAAAGAAGATTTCCCCCCCCCCCCCTCAAACATAAAATTCAGAAAGCCAAGTCAATTTGCGCGAGCAAGAATTAAAAACATATTTTTCTTTCCTTTCGACGCGTCGTCTCAGCTATCTGGAAAATCTCGGACTGCGTCTCGTTCACCTCGGCTGCACTTGTGTAGTTGCTCGTTGCTCGAAATCTGCTCGCGTCGTCCTCCCGGTGAAGTTTTTTTTTTTTTTTTTTTGGGCTTTAGCCTAGGGCTAATTTAGCCAGGTACATAGGAATAATTTGGCTATCCTTTATTTGAACATATGTCTTCTATATATGATTTTTAGTTTTTGACACATACTTGTATAGTAGTTTACAGGATTTTTTATTGGGGTGGGCGAGAACCTGCATAAGGAGCAGTGGCCGGAGCGAGATGGGGATCCCACCCCAACGCACTTCTGCTCCTATACAAATCAATGATTAGATCTATCATAGACTATGGCAGCGTCTTTTACGCCAACGCCACAAAAGACGCATTGCGGAAATTAGATTCCCTGCAGCATCACTGCCTCAGAACATGTTTAGGAGCATTCAAATCTACACCAACCAACGCCTTACTTGTGGAGGCAGGCGAAATGCCTCTCAACATAAGAAGACAACTACTTACAGAGAAGTTTATAATCGAAAAACTTAGCAACACCACACACCCACTAAAGGAACGGTTAGATAACCTCAAACACTGTAAACGAAATAAAGGAAATAAACAGTCTGGCGCGCCAAGCAACATTCTTCTACTTAACATGTATAATACGTGGGAGGAAAAGGAGCGTTAACATAACGAAGTTTTCGACACACCCGATATTCCAAGCTCCTTACCAGCTCCGAAGTCTAGACATACAAGTAAAGTATTTGGAACACACGCCGGGCACCAACGCCAACTATGCCCTGAACGCCCTGCTCGCCAGCCAAGACCTAAATTCAATCCATATATACACAGATGGATCAAAAAATAATACAGGAGAACGAGTCGGCAGTGCACTATATTGCCCCAAAACTCAGTACAAAGCCCTATACTCCTTACCACCGCAAACTACAATATATTTGGCAGAAGCGGAAGCGATATTAGAAGCTGTAAGATACGACCGGACCAGAAGACCTAAGAAGGTGGTCATAATAGCCGACTCCTTGAGCGTCATCAGGAGCATAGCAGAACCAAAGTGGAATTATAGGATGGCGCCACTACTAATAGAAATACTAAATGAAATACACATAAGCAACAACATAGGCATCACAACAAGTTTAGTATGGGTTCCCTCTCATAACGGGATTAAGTTCAATGAAATCGCGGACACACTAGCCAAGAAAGCCATCTCAGATTGACAAAGAAAAGAACTATTACTACCCCCATCAGCATATGCACAAGATATAAAACAGCGAGCAAGAAATAGATGGCAAACCGATTGGAACAATACGATTCACCACAAAGGATCCTTCTACGGACACATCCAACCATATATTCCTTCCAAACCCTGGTTCTACAGCTGGAAAATCAACAGACGCCACTTAATTAATATAATCAGAAGCAGATTCCACCACGGCAACTTTCCCAGCCACTTGAACCGGATAGGACTAAGAGATAGCCCCAGATGTGACTGTGCCGACCGAGCAATAGGGGACATCAACCACCTGTTATTCTCCTGCAAAAAATACACCAACATCCAAAACAAAATGCTGAAGGAACTCACAAGGTGCAAGATCCCCTTCCCAACTAATTTAGCCATCCTACTCTCTTCCAACAACCACTCAATATACAGAACAATAATGTCCTTTTTTAAAGAAGGAAATATTCAAATATAAGACAAAGCGGACCAGCCAATCCTAGACCAACAGTCATAAACTAAGTAGATACACTAACCTTTCAAAAATACTCCACATTATCTAGAACATACACACTAAAGCAATACCCAATGAGAATAGTTACAAATACAAGTACGCAACATTATTCACACCAAAGGATCCAAATAGATAAGGCAATCACAGGAATTATTTCATGAATATTCAATTGTGGTGGAAAGATACAAAAAGCGGTCCCTGGACTTTTGGCGACGACCCACACGGTGCAATGGATAAGTCAATAACTTGATATATTTTATAAAGAAATTGTAACCCATCTCACATGGGACTTATGAACCATTGTAAAATTAAGGTTAAGAAATTGTAATTTAACTGAAACATTAAACATAAACCAATGTAAAATTAAATGTAAAGAACCTGGCAGTATGGCCGACCAGGCCAAAAGCCATCATAAATAAATAATAATAATAAAAAAAAGGGTTTGTGTATCTCTAATCTGCAGACCTTTTTCTAAATACTCCTGTCTTTCGGCTTGATAGTTGATACATCTCAGCATAAATTATACATATCCTCCTTCTCTGCACAGGATGTACACATTGGGGAGTCACTTTGTTTCATAAGGAATCTTTTGTCGTTTAGTAGGGCATGGCCGGCTCTCAGCCTGTTTATGCAGCTTATCTCCTTTCTGTTGAGGTCCAAACGGTCGTACCAAGGTTTGTCCTCAATTGTATTTATTATTGCTCGGTACCATCTTCCCACTTCCTGCCTATCCTCCCGCCACATTTTTTCCCATTCTGATTTAGCGTAGGAAGATATTGTGTCCTTATAGTCGATAAATGGGACGGGGATATGTTCCTTGTCTTTTGAATTTAGTTGTTTCCTTGCCGTTGTATCCGCGCTTTCATTGCCCACTATGCCGACATGGCTAGGTATCCATTGCAACTTGATATCTATCCCTTTTGCTGCGCTGCTCCTTAATTCCTTAGCGAGGTCGTAAGTTAAGTAGTTCCTGCATTTCCCCTTCGGTATTCCCAAAACCGCAAGGAGGGCCGCTTTGGAGTCTGTACATATGACTGTTTTCGTTTGGCCAGTTTGTAGTATGTACTCCACTGCCATTAGTATCGCATACGACTCCGTTGAGAAGGTTGAAAATTGCGTAGGTACCGTAAACGCCTGATATGCTTTGTATTCCAGGTCCACATATGCTGCTGAGCTGTATTGACCTCTTGACTTTGAACCGTCGGTGTACACCTTTCTCCAGCCTTTCCAAGTTTCATTTAAGGTTATTAACGTATTTTGTTTGAGTTCTTCTGGAATGTGATTTTTCTTTCCTGTTAGTTCCTTCCTGAGGGAGGTATAAATGTTTTTGGAGAAGTTGCATCTTTGCCATACTTCATCTTCCTGGTACATATTATTTATCTCTCGTTTGTGTATGTTCCACGCTTCAGTCATTTGCATGTATTCTACTCAGGCAGATGTTGTATGTTGTTGGCGTTTTTTTGGGCCGGTCTCGTGGGCTAGGATCTTCACTTTCCTTAACAGCGGATGTTGACTAATGGAGCATGCTCTGTTCCAGAACTGGAGTCCTATCTTCTTACGTCTGAGTTTAAGAGGCGGGGTTGCTGTTTCCACCTCCATCACTTGAATGGGAGTTGTTCTGAGAAATCCACCAACCACTCGTAGGGCCGCAGATTGAATGCGGTACAGTTTAGACAAGCTTGACTTGGAAGCTGATTGATATAGGAAGCCCCCATACTCCATTCTACTTCTTAATACATTCCGATATACGGTGCTAAGAATTCTTGGATCTGCACCCCACTTAGGCGTTGCCAGTGCCTTTAAGCAGTTTAAGCGCTTCAATGATGATTGGTTTAGCTCCTCGATATGTTTCTTCCAAGATAGTCTGGAATCCAACCACATGCCCAAGAATTTAACTTCTTTCACCATCTCCATTTTATTTCCATTGATAGTTATTATGAAGTCGCCTTCTTGGTACTGTCTTTGGGTGAAGACACATAATTTGCTTTTCTGCGGTGAAATTTCCAAACCTTTGTCTAGTAGTTGTTTTTGTATGTCATTCAGCTCTTCTTCGAGCAGCTTCCTTGCTCTTTCCTTGTTAGGATGGGATATGTACACAACAAAGTCGTCAGCATACTGTAGAAAGGAAAGCATACCCCTCATTTTTTTACCTGTCCCTAAGGTGTACAGGTTGAATAAAGCAGGGCTCATTGGGTCGCCTTGCAGAAGACCCTGGAAGACTTGCCTGCAGGTCTTTTCTCCTCCTCTTGTAAAAACATTATTCACTCTGATTGCCAAATAGTTATGGCACCATCGACACAAATTACTCGGGATGCCACAGTTGATCATGATGTCCTTCAATATATCGATTTGTACATTATTATAGACGTCTTTGATGTCCAAAAAAGCTGCCAGTAGATAGTTCTTCCTGACATAGGTCAGCTGGATGTCCGTTATTAGGGTACTTATGTTGTCTATGGTACCGAAACCCTTTCGCAATCCCATGGTTCGCCGGTTTAGTATGTTGTTGCGTTCAATATGCCACTCTATCCTATTCTTAATCATTATACACATTAACTTAGCCATGTATGAAATGAGAGAGATTGGTCTGTAAGACGGAACATCATCCTTTCTCCTGTGGGTTTTCGGCACGGGTATGATTAAGACATTTCTCCATTGTTCTGGAACAAAATTTGCTTTTATCATGTCATTAAACAGATTAACCAATTCCTGCTTTGCCTCTGGGGGTAGGTTTTTGATCATAGAATATGTTATTGCATCCATGCCTGTAGCGGTGTCTTCTCTTTTTAGGGCCCATTCCAATTCTGATGGTTGGAATACAGGTTCATCATTGCCAATGGGCGTTCCGGCTGGGTCGCTGTATGTATTGGTTATATTTTCTGTTGGTACAAAGGCGGGGGAGAAAGCAGTTAAGAATTGTTCAGCCGTATCTTTATCAGCTGTGATCCAAGTGGATTCCATTCGGTCACCCCTAAACCATCGTAGCTTTTTCCATATTACTTGGGTAGGAGTGCCATATTTCAAACTGGAGCAAAGGTTTTTCCATCCCTCTCGTTTGGCTCTTCTAATTGTTCTTCTGGCTTCTGCAGTCCTTTTCTTAAGTTCCAGAAAGTTTTCCAGGGTTGCATCGCGCATATATAGTTTGGTGGCTAATCTTCGAATAGCGACTGCTCGCGAGCACTCACTATTCCACCATATTTTCCTGGTAGGCGAAGTTCTTTGTTTTGTATTACGCGCAGGAATTGCTACTTCAGCAGCGGAGAATATTATTTCCTCCATTTTGTTGTATCTTGCTTGCATATCTGTCGAAGGTCAAACACACTGCTCCAAATTCTTCCCAATCGCTTTCTGATACCGTGACCAATCTGCCTTCTTGCAGTTCCATTGCCTAAAAGAGAGAGTGTTGCCCTGTTTTATTTGGTTATCAAAGCTTATTTTGATGACAAAGTGGTCACTTCCAACCGTATCTCGAAGGATTTCCCAGTTGGCTCTGTGAATAAGGTCCTCTGTTACTAGTGATACGTCAGGTGAGGTATTGTTTTGATGCGGATGACCAAGTCTGGTTCCACCTTTGTTGTTGAGAACAAAAAGAGAGGACTCAGATATGGCTAGGGCCAGCTCTTCTCCCTGGTGGTCCGCCCGGATTCCCTGTCATAGGGGATGGTGAGCATTAAAGTCACCACCCAGGAAACAGCCTTGTGGTAACTGGTTAAAAAATATGGTCCATTGTTCCTCCCTCACAGTTACTTGAGGGGGCTTGTATATTGCAACGATTGTCGTAAGGGATCCTCCCGATCCAAGATTGACAGATAGAATCTCCACATTCTCACTGGGTGGTGCAATTCGTTGAGTAGCCGACTTTATGTTCTTCCTAACCATGATGGCAACGCCACCGTATCCGTCTTCTCTGTCTTGCCTAAAGATATTGAAGTCCTTATGGCTTATGGTGGAAGAGTTGCGCAACCATGTTTCAGTGATTATCAATACATCTGCTTTGGATTCTGTGATTACTCTTTTAAAGTCTTCCCACGTCGGCAGGAGGCTGCGGGCGTTCCATTGTAGAATGTTCAATTGAGTCTGCCTATCCATTTTTAATTAATGCGTTGAATACTTCTAATGTGTATCCACTTACATCCATTTCCTTCATTTCCTGCATGAGGTTTCTCGTAGCTTCTTCTTGAATTTTTTTAATAGCAGTATCAGGTAGTTTACCTTTCATATGCTGTGCAAGAGTTTTAATAACTATATTTACTATAATACGAACAATGTTTCCTCCTAACTCTGAGCTGCTTACTTCTTTTGTGGTTGTGTTCTCCGTTTGTGTGGTGCTTGATTGTTTTGGCACTGGGTTTGCGATTTGGGGGGGCCCACTGACTTGCGTTGTTGTTGATTGCGTTGCTGTTGATTGCATTGCTGTTGACTGCATTGGTTGCGCTATAGCTGTGCTGAAGGTCTTGCCTCGAAGGGATGGAAAGTCAGCTGCTCTATATTGGTATCCTTGATCTACGTTTGTCCTCCTCCCATTCACCGATTTTTCTTTGATCTCCTCTTGTCTCTTGCGCTCAGGACATCCCTTGTCGTTGGCATTATGTCCGCCACCACAGTTCGCGCACTTCTTAGTTTCGCTAGGGCAGATGGACACGTTGTGTCCCTCCCCACACTTTAAACACCTCTCCTTTCCTTTGCAATATTTAGAAAGGTGGCCATATCTTTGACATTTAAAACATTGCGTCACTGGTGGAATATAGGGTGTCACTTTGAACCTTAGATAAAATATTTCTATTTCTTCGGGTAAATATTGACTGTCGAAAGTTAGAAGAACAGTCTGAAGGGGCTGCGATTCTGTTCTGCCCTCCTTGGAGATTTTCTTGCTAAATCTTCGTACTTCGATGACTTGACCTGCTGATATAATATTAGATTTTAATTCATCTTTTGTTAGATCCGTTGGAACGAATTTAATTACACCTTTCCTTTACACTCTGTTGGCTGGTATATATGCTTTCTGTCCTTGCGACTGTAGAAAGGCTTTGTTTTCTACAAAGCTGTTTGCTGAACGTGGATTTATAAAGTCCATTGACATCTGGTTCTTTCCTTGCTGGTTTAGCCGTCTCAGTCCACCAACCTTATTATGAAAGATTTTTCCCAGCTGGATAGGGTGAAGTGTAGAGCCATCAGAGAGGGATTCAATGATTACAACACATGGTCCTTCTGCCTGATCGTTGTATAGTCTCTTCCGCTGCACGGACAAGGTGTGCTTCTCTCTGAATTCGTCGTCTTTGACTATGTTCTCTTGATTTGCTGTCTCAATTCTTGACCTGATGTTGCCATGACGTTCCTCTTCTTTGTTTGAGACAGGATTTGATTGACAAATTGTAGCCTGACTGCTGGATGTTTCCTTATTTGCGCTAGGTATGACTTCTATTATCATGGCTTCTTCTGCCTTTTCTTTTGTGATAATTTTCTTCGCGACTGCCCTGCGTTTTTTCCTTAAATTATACTTCTCTTCTTCCTCGCTGTCATTTTGGATTGCCTCTAGTTTCTTCTTGTTCTTTTCCGACATGTCTTGATCGTTGTAGTATACACTTATCTGGGTGTTGTCATCTTCTCTTGCCGGGTTTGAACCATCGCTTGCTTCTGCCATTTCTCTCTGCCCTCGTGCGACGGCGGGCACGCCGAGATGCACTACACTCGCGATGTGTTTCAGAGAAAATTGACTTGTCTTGACGAAAACTAACTTGAACTATTCACTTAAACACTCAAAGTTCTAATAGTTTTAACACAACCGAAGTTGACGGTGTTGTTCAGCGCCCGGAAGCGTTGAGTCCGGTTAGCCGATGCGCGACCGTAAATAACCACTCACTTTCCTGCTCGACCACTAGTAAGCGAAAGCACTATTGACGTCCTCACTCTAACGCTGCTAGCAGCGAACTCCCCGGTGAAGTTTACATCAGAGCCCGCTGAGCAGTTATCCCAGCTCTCACAACGCACCGCCACCGTCGCTAACAGTGTGTATTCTCCGAGTATCGTCTCTGCATTTCACGGCATTCTAAGAATATGTTTATCTTTGTTTCGCATTCCGCGCACAACTTTTTTGTAACTCAGATTAGACTTCGCTGAATATGGCGCCACCAATTCTTTGATTGTTGTTACTCGTCGATTGTTCACTACTTAATTATTCAGCATATTTCCCCACCGGTAGTGACTAATCACTGTCATTTCTTCCCATGGTTCATATATACTGTCCTGTAACACGGTTAAGCCATGTAACGGTTTGAGTATTCCTGTTGATTAATTAATCCTGTCCATTTATTCTGGTGGCGTATAGGCTAACTGATACATTCTGTGCTGATCAACTTCAAATTACTGCAGATTCGGTTGGAACACGGCCACCAAGGGTAATTATCCGAAATTAATTACTTAAAGTCACTCAAAGGAACCACAACTACACAAATCAAACAACCTTTTATTAACACAGTTTTCCTTTTATTACGCTAAAGTTCACAAAGAAGATACAGTACGCCGTCGCAATCCACCAGATATATACATATAATTCTTAATCGGACTCCGTGAATCTGAAGACTTCAAGGTTCTGATAAGTAGTTAACACCGACTATGGTGATTGTAACAACCGGCACTCATATTACTTCATTCGACTTCACTGTCCACAGATCTTACTTAATCCTGTACTGCACTTAACTACCGTTGACATCACTACCAAAACCGTTAGCACACTTTCTAAGGATCCTTTTGACCAACATACCGTTCATTAGTACATGGCACAGTTAGCAACAAAACCACGCGCGACCACCACTTTCTCCACATCTTTTCCGCCACCCTCCAACCACTAGTCTCACCCGCGATATTCCATATCGCAATATATCGAAATTCATGTAATCACGCTGTAGTGTTACAAACTGAATAGCAGATGTGTTGAAGAGTGCGAACCGATTATACCAGAATTGCTGAGACAGACGGTCTGTGTCGACCATTATGGCCCCTTTCCGAAGGGGCCGTATGGGAGGCAGCACATTTTTGTTATCGTTGACACATTCAGAAAGTTTATAAAACTGTATCCCGTGCTCGCCTGGGCACAAAAATTACCGTGAGAATTATTTTGATAAAGTACGCTCAGCTGGGTGGCAGCCCCTTACAATCCTTTCGAACTATGGACAGTATTTACCAGACCATGGGCTGAAAGATGCTAGGGTGCAGTACTGGACCACCAGGCCATACTCCTGCAGAAACATGGCCTATCTGGTAAACCAGCCGTACACCTTGCTCAAACTCAGCAGAGAGGTACATGCACCAGTTCCGGGTGTACTTCCAAATGCTGGTCGGGGAGCTACACAACTCATGGGTGCAATACTTGGGAAAAAAATCATTTTTTTTCAACCAAACGGTTTATTGCAGCAGTGGCTGATCACCAGAGGATTTTCAGTTTTGTAAAAGAGTGGCAAAGCTCGCTGAAGAGATAGCCGAGCACTCAACAGCAGATGCCCCTACCCACACTGAGACTGAAGACATGGCCAGGGAACACTTGGTAGAAAAAGCAAAGAAGCGTAGTGAGCAGACAGATAAACAAGTGGTGCATAAATTTTTGGAGGGCAGCTGGTACCCATGACGAAACAGCAACCTTTTGGTGCTGGACGGAAAAAGATATTCAAGTTCATCCACATACAATGGGGCCTGTACCGTACAAATCAGATTCACACTCTGAATGCATACATCTTGTGTGATGGAGACAAGGATCTGGGTCTGGTGAACATACGGAACCTTCGGGAGTATCATACTCCACAAAACCTACCACCACAGATGGCGCACCTACCCAAGTACTTTCTTGTATAACAATACCAAGAGGAAAGGTATCTAAAATACTTGCAAGGCCGAGCAAAGCATTGGTTGGAAAGTTATGCATTCTTATTCATGTTGTGTTGAATCATTTAGGCTAAGAATTAAGAGTAGTTTTATCTCAGCTTTGTATAGACTAAGATTTGTTTGATAACTTGTTTTGCTGGAAAAATCATTTGGTCATTGAAATGTTGTGCACTTGTAAATAAGTGTAGATGTAACAGACACAGTAGGGGATGGGATTGCTGGTGATCCACTGATAAGACCAGACTAACCAAATTCCTTGCTGTTATTATACTCTCTGCTGCGATCTAACATTTCCAAGGGTTTATAAAACAAAATGTCACTTTACACTTGGGAAGGAGGAAGGTTTTCACTATATTATAATGTTTGTCATTATTTGGTAGTTTGGTTTATACAAAAGGTTCCAATTTCTTGGATGATTAATCATAGGACATGATTGTAAATAACTGGTCACAGGGATCACATAAGGGAAAACTAAGTGTACAATAATAGCGCAATAATCAGATGCAGATTCAAAATCTCAACGATCCTGAAGCGATCAGCTTTTTTCTTTTTGATGGAAGGGATGCTATATGCTGAGTGGGCCCTAAACATATTTGGATGGACCAAGGTTAGTGATGCTATTATTGTTGTACACTCAAAAGATGGAGACAGCAAGGAAGATACAGCACGTAAGCAGTCTTCCGCCTGCATTATACCCCCACCTATTAGGATCGTACCGTGCTTGTGCGACTTTGAATGTGAGGCCAATGGGTGAGAGTTGCACGATCTACACCACTGACACCTGTGTTTCGGATACGCATGATTGACAACTACTGAGACTTCTGCCTTTGCCAGGGAGCCTGCTACCATCACCATGAGACAGGATTTGTTGGATAATTCTCACTGTGAGATGACATGGGGTTAGGAGGTACCACCACAGGGCACTTTACCAACCGTGGACCACATGACAGTGCCTGGAACGGAACAACTCAGCACGCAGTGTATGTGATCGCTACATAGTTATTGCAGTGAGGGTTTTATACTGCCTATCCCTGGCTGTTGTGTGAAGTGCCTTCTGCGTATCCTGGTTGACCCAAAACGCCCGAATCATGTGGGTAACAAACTTTGTGCTATCGGAACCACTGCATTATTTCCCCAATGCAGAAAGCGCCCCTGAGGCAATTAACATAGGTACATTGCAGAGGCCTCCGCGTTATTCTGTTTCTTGCGGAGTTGTATTGCGAGAAATCTTGTGCTCTTGGCCCAGGGCCGGCGCTAGGGGGGGTTAAGCGGGTCAATTGTACCCGGGCCCGCTGGCTGATGGGGGGCCCCGATCACCGGTTGGAGGGGCCCAGACCTCGAAGCCAAGAATCCGTCTATTGTCGCCCGGGTAGTTTGTAGAGCTAAAAAAAAGAAGGTCGCCGATTTTACCCCGGGCCCGAAATTCCTAGCGCCGGCCCTGTCTTGGCCACATTTTGTTTTCAGCTAGTCATGGCATATTTTTGACTGAGAACAATTACTTTAATCTAGTAACTTTCCACCACCTCTCGACTTTTTGCGCACCAGTCATATTCATGTGCTTTACTGATTGTTTGTATCAGAATTTTGTACTAGTTATGGTGCCCATGTTGGTCTTGTAACGATCAGAATCCTTTGTGTTTAAATGCTGCAAAAGTATAGCTTTTCTTTGATTACTGGACCAAGATAAGAAAATTTCTTTTTCAAAATATAATGTTGATTATATACATCTATGGTCCATCCATGGGAATATTAGTGGATATTGTATTAAAATGCCCCTTTTGCAGATTGAACCATTACAACTGTTTGCTTCTAATTCACAGGTAGGCCTACACAATTTCAATACAAGAAACAAAAATTACTTGTATAAAACACAAATATCAATTTATTAGTATAAAGAGAAGATGATTATTCTGGTACACATCTGTTTAATGAACTTCCTAAATATATGAAACAGTTTGTAGATACTAAGCATGTATTCAAACAAAAATAGAGGGATTATCTTTTTGTGTACTCCTACTTCATTAAAGAATTTGAACAAAATAATCAATTGTATCTAATATGAATTTTACAATATTCAGTTGTAAAAATTAATGTTAATTTTTGTCTTTCTAACATATAATATTTTTTTTTCACTGTGATTGTAATTCATATGAATGTGTATATATTAACCATGACATGTTTCACATCCCACAGGTACTTCATCAGCAGGGCTCTATGTAACAAGATTAATAAATAAAATAAAAAATTGGCTTTTGAGCGTGTGCTCCATCACAAAAGGGTATTTGACTACTTCTTGAAAATGGTTTTAAATTGTTTATTGATACACGTTATTCCCCAAGTGAAGAGATTTTTTGACGAAAGTTCATAATTTGCGTAAAATTCAAAGTTAAACTTTAAAGAATTTAAAAGCCCGCCAAAACGCTCCTTCGCTGCCTGGCGCATGCAACGACCGTCGTGACGTCACACGTCTGTAAACGCTCCCGCTGCAAATGGAGTGTTTCCTATTACCCAAGTTTCCAACTATTTTTATTGTTTGTTGCTGATTATTTCTTGTTATTAATAAAAGTTCATTTTGAATATAAAATCGAAAAAATTTGTTAAACCCTACAGCGGAAAAATATTGAAAGTAGACGCCTTATTTGTGGGGCTAGCTATAGAAACAACCACCGAGTTTTATTCTGTGAGGCTTAAAAATGTAACAACCTCAATATGATATTGTGACAAAGTCATTAACGATTTTCTGTGAAGCCCAATTACACCGCAATTTCGTAGAGTTAAACGTAATACGTTGTTTAAGGCGAGAATTATTAGGATTAGGGTCCTAAGTTTCGATCCTCGCTTCGGAATATGTTCAATTTGTTGTCTTTTGTCATTTTCTTTGGATACTAGTTGCTGTTGGTTGCATCGCATAATTATTTTTTCCCGAAAATCCACCAAAACATCAATTTAATTTTTCTCTTATTTTTTCTGAAGGGTTCACAACTTTTTCGATAACAAGCGAATTTCAACCATTTGAAAAAACCAAAGAAGATTTCAAAAATGAAATTGGACGTTACTTGCACACCAAAAAACAGGGTTTAAAAAATAATTCATGGTACATTAAAAGTAAATACCGCCTAATAGATGCAGTAATGTCAGGAAGGTAACCGGCAGTTGTATCGTCACGTAAAAATTCCAACGAAAAGGACACAAAGCGTTCCGGAACTGTTGCAAGATTAGCATGAAATTTCTACAAGTGATGTCACTTCTAAAATAAACTCCATTATTCACCGCCGTGCACCTGTATTTTTTGCATAATATTCTCTCTCTGGTAAGTTTAAAAATTAAAAGTTTTCATGTATGGTAGCAATTTGTTTCAAACTCTTGCATGACGCTTAGCAACTGTTATGAATTCTTCGAATAAAAACATGGTAGTTCAAAAAAACAGCAAACAAAAACTGAAAAAATGCACGCAAAAAATATTATCGCATCCAAGGTTAGATTGTAGGAAGTTCTGAATTCCATTAACTCGCTTCAATCACGCAGCTATCCGGAAACTACTTCTTAATTGCTTCTCTTTATATTAATAGTAAACACTTCACAGTTTCTTCGTGTGAGATGAGGTGAAAAAAAAAGAGGTAGGTAATTGAATAAAAAAACAAATTCAAGTTTTATTGACAAAAAAATATCGTTTATCTATGATCTTTAATCTGCAATTAAGAAAAATGGCCCACAACATCCAATTGTTCCGAGCGTGTTAACGCTCTAGCCTCGCATCCGGGAAGACGCCGCACAGTGTGATATTTTCCAAAACTAGAGGGACAAAAGTCAGTTTTGATAATAGCCTACGCAGGCAAAATAGTTATTTATATTCATAGCAGATAACCCATATTACTCGGAACAAAGTTTATTTTCCACGAATTCACGCCTAATAGAAAAAATAGTTTGAACAATGGGCTTCCTGTGATCCACCGATCAAGCGCTCCAGTCGGCCGCGTCATTCCACTGAGTTATGTCGATGGTTACGCTGTGTTTCTGGTGTTAGTAGTGATTTGTGTGTTGCTGTTGCTTTTGGGGAGCCTCAAGGTAAGTTTGCGCATGATTTTTCCGTGATACAATAGCATCATTAAAACAGAGAGAGATTATTTTTGATTAAAAAAAACAAAAAAAAAAAAAAAAAACAACTGAGCCAATTCATATTGAGTTCATTATACCGATCTCTTACTATATTTATTTGAAAGAGCTGCTTATTAGCTACAAGAAATATCTTAATTTGTTTGCGCATATTTGCGACAACCATACAACTTTTCTTTATTTTCAGTATGACTGCACAAATTTCGCGTACATAATTTTTCGACGTATGGTTTGCTAACGCAAAACAATCAATCTCTAACTTTAAATGAGTCTCAAATTGAAGCTGTAACATTTTTAAGCTCAGCAGAATAAAAGTCAGGTTTTTTTTCTGTAGCCAGCCCCACAAATAAGGCGTCTATTTTCCATATTTTTCCGCTGTAGGCTTTTACACATTGTTCTCGATTTTGTATTCAAAATGAAATTTCATTAATAACAAGAAATGACCAGCAACAAAAAATAAAAATAGTTGAAAACTTGGATAATAGGATACGCTCCATTCCCAGCCGCAGCGTTTACAGACGTGTGACGTCACTCAAGTGACTGCCAATAGTAGAGCGTTTTCTGTCACGTGACCAGAGGTAAGAAAAGTATAATTTTTATTTCGCTTTTTTATTAAAAATAATTCACGTTTCTTTTCAAAATTGAAAAAATTAGCTTCCTGAAGCATTAATCTACGAGAATGAGTTAAATTTATAATATTTTTTAATACTGTCAAATAGACTAATGAATGTGAAAAACAAAGCAGACAAAATCCCATTCATTTTCTGTCATCAATACCTTCCAACCACTGGAAAAATTTCACATGCTTAGCCAATTATGCCATTTCTGCTCTAAGTTTTCAGTGTGGCTGCAGGGTTGTGTGCTTGGGTGTGTATGGATGGCTGACAAGTGGGTTATATGGGATTTTCCCTATGATGCCCCATGAATTGCGCTGACTATCTTCATGTGTCTTCTGCTCTTGAGCTCTTGTTCCACGGACCTATCCTCTTCTTCTCTTGTACTGCTAAATAAACATGAGCATTGAGGGTAAGCTTGCATCTAGGTGAGGCAGCACACAGCTAAGGGTTAATTGAATGAAACAATCTCTACAGGAAACCTCATCTAATCTGTACTAAACCATAAACCTACTACAGCTGATGACGTACAAGATAGAGAGGTATTCCTGTGCTACTGATCGTAGGGATGAGACCTAGCCCTATAATATATAACTAACAGAGAATGGTAAAGTTGGTGCAGTGACTAACTATTCCAAGACCTTGCTGGTAACTTGTTTCCCTGTTGTTAGTGAAGAAGTGAGAGTGATCCATGTATCCTGGCTTGCTGGTAAAGTATTAACTTGCATGCTCAGCAGCACATGTGTAAATTGCAACCTGAACTGTGGATTGGCAGAAAGTCGGACATGCTAACTCGACGTCTGGTTGCAGTGAAACTTAACAAACTTACACGATTTTAATACTAAAATGTTAAACTAAATGACATCACATCACATCAGTACTGAATGTTAATAATAATAATAAAAAATATTATTTAATAAAATTTTAAAGTCATGGGATAGAAAGGTGCAATTATCCAAGAGTATTTTATTTGTTCTTCAAGGGCATTTATTTGTCCTCTCATAAGTCATGTAACAGGTTTCCTGATGTGATTGAGGCTGTACAAGATAACTTATTAGTCTTTGAACGGGGAATGGAGATGCAAGAGACTTTTCATTATAGAAATTGTTCATAAATTCAATATTCCTCGATTCACAACGTCAAGAGTATGCTATGAATATATAATTATAGTATTATCTCCTGCCATGGACAACATACTGGCTGATCAACTAACTTACTGACAGATAACAGTGACATCTGCACTGAGATGTCAGTCTTGCAGACAGGCAACACTGCATCAAAGAACAGTAACACTACATATGGAATGTAGGACAGACATCTCTATGTTGTCAGTGTAACAAAATTTTGCACTGATGGGATATGGCAGGAAATGAATGACATGTGCACTTCTATTAACAAAATGCCCTCACCAGAATCACCTCTCCTGGCCTCGTTAACAAATCAGTTTGAACCTAGACAGTTGAAAAAAAAAAAAAAAAAAAAAAAAGGTTCTGTGGTCAGATGAGTCATGATTTCAGTTGATAAGAGCTAAAGTTATGATTCGAGTGAGGTGCAGAGCACTTTGCAAGCAGGTGGTGGCTCCATCCTGGTACAGGATGTGTTTACGTGGTATGGTCGGGCAGCTCTGATCAAACTGAAATGAGCATTGATTGAAAATGGACACGTTAAACTACATGGACATCTTTTGCAGCTATTTATGGCCTTTACGTTCGCAAAAATGATGGACTTTTCCAGGAGACAATGTTCCATGTCAGAGAGCCAAATTCGTTCATGATTGGTTTGAGGTGCATTCTAAACAATTCCAGCAAATAATTTTGCCACCTACATTGCCAGACATGATTATTAATCGAACAAATCTGGGACTTGAACGAAATGTCAGTTTGTGGACAATGTTCTACACCACCAACACTTTTATAGTTATTGACGGCTTTAGAGGAAGGATGGCTTAAAATTTCTGCAGGGTACTTCCAACAACTTGTTGAGTCAATGCCATGTTGGATTGCTGCACTTTGCCAAGTCCACTGAGAAATCCCATGACTTTCGGCACTCCAGTGTATCTTCTTGAAGCACATTCGACATTTTCAAATACTTTATTCGGTTATATAGAGGAAGATAAAACTGTGTATTTCTTAAAAAGCACATTATTTATTTGCAACTACTCTTAAATTTCTTTTAGTGTTACAATATCATCATTTGATAATAGTGACAATAAACATGCTGTCCTCTTCAATATCATTTAATTACTTTCGTTTTGATTAACTTGATTTTCCTCTTTTTATCTGGATTTGGTCGCATTCTTTTAATTTCTGGTTGTATATATTCTACATCTAAACCAACACTTCCTGTTTCAACTTGTGACATGTTAAAACCTATTCTATCTGTTTTTTTGCTAACTGGGAAGTTTGCTGAGATTCCAGTAACAGGTTTCACTGATATGTCACTATCGTCATTCAGTCCAAATGATATATACTCTTCAGTCATTCCCTTTGCCTTTTTTGGTAAAAAGGTCCTTTCTTTTGTAGATGCTCTGTATAGGTAAATATTGGAAGAAAAAGGAAGCACAGGAGTCTCAGTCAAATTTTGAATGTTTTCTGTTTCCATCAGTTCACTGCTCAAACGATTTATATCCACTGAAGAGGCAGCACTCCTTTGAGAAGCCGACGTTGCAAATGCTTCCACAATGACTTGTTGTAACTCATATAACCGATCATCCTCGTTATTATTACACTCCTGAAAAATGAAAAGAAAATATCTCAACCAACTCTTTAAGGAACATTTTGTATAAATTGAGCAGATTGGTATAATGACTAGGGTATTAAAACAACTACAAAATATTTTTGAATAATATTGTGTCTAGCAATATGAAGAACACACATATACCAACTTAGAGATCTAAAATAAAAACATCTAGTAGAGAAAGTATTATGACATTTATCAAACATTCAGCAATTAATGGCTTAATGTCTTTGTGCATGATAAATGACCAACAATACATGACTTCCCCTTTGGAGATGGAAACAGTCTTCACATCATGATGATATACAAGGGTAAATCGGAAAGTAACCTCCGTTGTAGCATGGTGCTAGTAGTCGTGCGCAGAGCGCCGCCATTTTCACATCTGCGTGTTCCCCAATTCAGTAAGCATCCAGCTTTTACAGTATGAATCTTGTTCTTTTGCGCATTGTCTTGTTATAACCTTAAAACATGAGTCCTGCAATAGAAAACCCCGCGAAATGCTAAGTGCGTGCTGTAATTAGATTTCTTTTCGCTCAAAATGTTTCAGTAGCAGACATTCATTGTCAACTGTGTACTGTATATGGTCCGAACGTGATGAGTGAAAGGTGTTTTGTGTCAATGGAACAGATTTTTTAAAAGTGGTAGAACAAACATTCATGATGAAGAGAGGAGTGGTAGACCTTCTGTTGTGAGTAATGATCTTGTCAAGAAAGTTGATGAAAAAGTTTGTGAAAATCAAAGATTCACAATCTCTGAACAATTCCCGCAAATTCTCATATAGTTTTGTACGAGCTTCTCACTGATAAATTAGGCTACCAGAAGTACTGTGCTAGGTGGGTACTGAAATTGTGTACAGAGGTCCACAAAACCAAATGAATGGGCTCTGCCTTAAACTTCCTTTCACGCTATGACGTGGAAGGAGAAGATTCTTTGAAGAGGATTGTGACTGGTGACGAAATGTGGGTGTTTTGTTTGTTGAATTTATGGAACGTGGCACCACAATCACTTCAGATGTCTACTGTGAATCTTTGAAGAAACTTCGCTAGCCATTCAAAACAAACGTCGCGGTATGCTGTCATTTGGTGTTGTGTTTTTGCATGACAACGCTCGTCCTCACAGTGCCCGTAAGACTCAAGAGCTTCTTAAGCAATTCAAATGGGACATTTTCGAACATCCCTCTGACTTCGCGCCTAGTGATTTTCATCTCTTCACTCACATGAAGTGGCTTGCTTCACAGCACTTCGATGACGACAACGAACTTCAAAATGCTGTAAAAGATTGGCTACGTGCCAAGGCGGCTAAATTTTATGAAGAAGGAATTTGTAAATTAGTGAAACGCTATGACAAATGCTTAAATTTAAATGGTAACTATGTTGAAAAATAGTAAAAGCTGTAGTTTTAAGATGTATATAATAAAATATTTTTTAATATCTAAGTTTTTTATTTATAGCCAAACGGAGGTTACTTTCCAATTTGCCCTCGTAACTTTTGATGGTTGTATGCTTTATTAAGAGAAATAAAGGCCCATTTGAGGCATTTTAGAGCAAGTGCTGTAGTTGGACCCCATGGTACAACATTAAAATGAGAGCAAGGGGAAAATAGCATAGGTCTGTCATACAAGAACCGCTTTCTATACCACCTCAACCTAGTTGCACCACATAGAGAAATTTAGACACAAGAAATAAATACTAGAGTTTGAGTAGGAGTATGGCATTTCATCAATTGTACGTAGAGGAGCTTTCAAATTTCTACAATAAGTGTGTTTGCGTCCATTTGTTGAATTTAGCTGCATGGAAGAGTAAATAGGTCATTCATAATTTTTAAGCTAACTTGAGAAGTTTCTCTTAGTAAATGCACTTCATTGAGGAGAAACTGATACTGCTGTGTTAGGAAATCAGGACTTAAGTAGTCATTCTTAAGATAGATTTGTTCATCGAAAACAAAAGTGCCATATTTAAGTGAGAACAAGAAAGGTCATTCATTAGTTAGGAATACAAATATACCAAAATTGTTGGGCACGGCAAATTATATTCAGTGAAGCCATGAACAGCACTGTTATAATTTAATCTGTACAGGTAAGTAAGCAGTAAATTGGCACTGCCCGCTTCAGAAGATAACTTATGTGTTAGGAACTGTTAGGGAATTTTATTAATAAAAACACATGTTAATCATCATTGAACAACACATATGCAAATGAAAAATTCTTAAGTACAGTTGGGGAATGTTTAAAAAAAACTTTATCAGTTAAAAAAAAAAAAGAAATTAAAGTGTGAACATAACAAAATAAATAAATCAGAACTGCCAGTTTAAGCGGATATGTAGTGGAATCTTCTGAGAGATAAATATTATAATACCAATTGTTCATTCTAAATAAAAATAAACTACATTAAAAGATAAGTAGTACACAATTATCTCTGACTAATTGAATGTCATTTCATAAATGTTAAGATCCTTTTTGACCTATTTGTGAGTTTCAGAGGAATGTCGGGAGAGGCCGTCATGCTGAAGGCAGATAACAAGGTCCATTACTTACTATAGACTAACCAGGTAAGGCATGCCTGAGCCCCTCTTAAAGGTGATGAGTGTTTGGGTTATGACTCTGTATTTTATCTAAGTGACCTTGTCAAGATCTAAGATTTATTATACTTTTTAATTATTAGAGTTCCAGGATCCAATGATCGAATACAGCCGCTGAAAATTTTTTCTGTTACAAAAAATTAAAGTGAGAGTTGGGCTGCGCAGTTAAGCAAGCAAAGGGAAAGTCAGCTTGACCAATTGACCCACTGCCAGAAAGGAGTAGAAACTGTACCGAGGGTAGGTATTTGACACACTGACCTACACACAGATCAAAATAAAACAAACTACAGTGTCACAATTCAAAGGGTACTAAACAGTGCAATGAAAAAATAAGTAAAAGTGCTTTAGAACTTTAATGACAAGAGAATTAAAATTTAAGGTACATTTGAAAACTTGCGGCATGCGCATCTGTTATTCCAAACCCTTTTTCTTGATTTAACATAATGGTTACCGGTAACTGGATTGTTTTTATAATTCACCGAGAATGAGATGTTATTGTAAAACAGATCAGAATCGTTCAATCTTTGAGAAATGAGGTGCTTTTTAGATCTGACGATAGTGGGATATGATATGTGAATCAAGAGACTTTTGTTCATATATGAAGTGAATGTGGGTATGCCTGACCAAATGTGTAGAGCAGGGTTAGGAAACTTATTGATAATGTGGAATGTAGTTTTATTCATAAATTGTAGTAGGTTGATTTGTTTTCATATGTAAAACATGAGATTTTCAAATGATCTTCAGAGTCATAAACTGAAAAAAGGTTTTTGAAAGGGTGAAAGCCGATATGAATGAGAATAAATTATGCTATAATGAAGAAACATTGGGTTAAACCTGAGGAAAAAATAAAAATGGGAAATTCCAAAAAAGAGATTTAAATGTGTTTTAAGGGTGCAAGATATTTCCTGTGACCTCGTAGGACTGACTGTGTTTTTCAATGCCAAGGCATAATTGGAATTTTTCTTTGGTAGGATATCGTGTTAGTATAAGTTACTTTTTGTTTCATCAGGTGTTTGGCTGAATGCAAATATTTAAATTCAGGTTCCATGCACCCAAATAAGTAAAAAAGTTTTGTGTTTTTATCATTTTATGAAGACCACATAAATAAATCTGTTAGAGCAGGCGGAAACATTAAATTTAAGAATTTGTGTATTCCCGTATACGATTTAATTGCTGATCTGGAGATCATTTTTGGTTGGGAATTTAAATACCACCTTGCATATATATATATATATATTTTAGCACATGTACTCCTTGATTAATATTGTATCTTTTTTTGAAAGTCCTTAAATTATTTTTTGAAAGGATACCCAATACTTAATCTGATATCTTTGATTAACTAGCACATAGCAAAGCTATTAGAACATGTTTAATAGATTATTTGATGGTCTGTGAACCCAAATTGAAATTAAGTGATGGTATTCTTTATTTTTATTAAATATATGACGACTAAACATTTTAATTGTAAATTGTATGTCTAAGTTAAGACTACATAAAACTACCACCTGTCAGAACTCAAAACTAAGCGCTCAAAGTAAAGTCAATTCATATTATGTTTATGATTTTATTCACTAACTTGATATAACTTAATGTGTTTGAATCAAGGACATTTAATGGTATAGAAAAGAAAACAAGACAACTGACACTGATAGAGATACACAGGTGCCTGGTAAATTATTAGGCACCTTTTTTTTTCTAGCCCAATAGACTGATGGATGATACCACAATTTTTAAGTGAACCATGCTCAGTTTATTCTAGCAACGAAACAATACGATACAAGATTGTGGCTCATCTGATGCATTTACTTCTATAGCAAGAACCATTCTCATTACCACTCATTTGCTTTCTATTGTCTCATTATTTTTTTACCTCCCCTAAAGACAATATATCATACACTACAAACTGTTCCAGCTTCTGCCACACATCTATACAATATAGTCACCTCACAAATAAAATCCAGCATTTTATTGGCGAAGATCTTGTTTTCTTTTTATAAAAATTCTATAACATATTCACTGCTCAAATAGAAGCAGAGTTTTAGATTCCTTTAGTGTCATCTCCCAAATTGCCCTGCCCATCTATGATTATTGCAATCTGTATGATCAGTATTTTTTGCTTATGGAATGTGTGATTTATGAAGAAAATGGGGACCATCCCACCATTTGCCTAGATGATTGTGGGGATCTGGGCTCACTCATGCCCAGTATTGTTGTATCTCCCAGATCCAGTGTACGGTGCCTCAGCGCAATGAGCAGGGCCAATTTAAGGCTACCACAAGAACCGCAGTCGCGAGGGGCCCCAAACTTGAGGGGGCCACACTATGATCCCCATCAAAATTTTTCCTTACTTAATGAACAATTTTCCTGCTAAAATAAATAATCTACAAATTTTGAATGTTACCAAGCCGCGGTCACAATAATCTTAATGCCGAGAGCACCTTCATTGTTGATCCTATTTTCCCATATACAGGACAGATTTGATGATTACCGCGATTGTCGATCTTCTCTCGAACCTATGACGATATAGCTTGCCATTTCTGTTCCAGTCGGTTGCCGGCTTCTTGGGAAATACCAGACACATTTGATGTCACCGCAATAAACTGTTGGCCTGTTTGTACACAGATTTAGGTAAACCTCTGTCCCCCTCTTTAATCGTTGTTGGGGATCTACACTAGGGATGTAACGGATCTCCACATCCGCAAGTGCGGAACTTTCGTGTGAAATCCCACATCCACTTTCGCATCCGGAATATGTTTTGCTTACATTGCAATATACCTATATTATTCTTTTCTCTTTATGCGAGATTCTGCCCATCGTCTCTTAGCTAACAACAATGTGCTTGTTTTTTTTTTTCTGGCGATCTTGCAATAAAAATAACAATGAACTAAATGGTGTTATTACCTAAGCGACTAATTTACAAGTTAAAGCGCCTTCTTCACGGTCCAACTTACAGGACATCCGTGTAGAACTACCATATGATGCGCTCACTCATTCACGCTATTAAAAGGAGTCCAACAAAATGTTTCAAGCAATTCTTTCCACACGTATTTTCTTGCAGCATATCATGTGTCCTTATCACACACTCCCAGGATTTTTCATCGAATCATGAAATAACACCATAGCTTGTTGGAGAGGACGGACTCGTGTTGTTTGTTTGGGTGTCCCAACATCCAACACGTCCTGCATGTAGATCTCTAACCCTTTTCACGGCCCATCAAGGATCGAAAATCGGATGAAAGTAGGTCCTACAAGTTGTACTGTGAATGGGCTGCAAGAGCAGTGGAAAGGCAGGTTGAGGGCACAGAGATGTGTGGGGGCGTGGCCTTGTGGTTTACACTTGAATTAGTCGAGCCGCCAACTCCACAAAGTTCGCGTGACGAAGACTAATTTTTTTTTTTTTTAAGATGCTTGCGTTGTGATGTAAATAATTTCATTCACTTGTGAAATCATCCCAAGTTTTTTGTTGTTGAAAGATGAGGCAAAAAATAAATTTGGCAGTTTTATATGTATATAGACGTTACTTCTAAAAAATGTAGAATTTGGCATAAAAAATATACTTATTTTGATTTAAAGTTTTTTTTTTGATAAAATATTAAAATCTAAATTATTATAAATTTATTTTTTCACTTCCACATCCGCAAAACATCTGCATCCGCGAATGTCAAGCGTTGAATATCTACTATATAATTTCGTAAGCTCATCCACTCACCTCGATACCTATTGGCTGAAGAATGGTGTCACGTGTCAGCCTTTGCTCGCAAAAAGCGGCCAGAGATACCATCAGTGGAAATTCGTGGTTATGTCTACAGTTTAATAACTAAGCATCTGCTAACAAATTAATAGCCATAATACTGTCATTAAGTTTTCTTTTTGTAGTGTTTCATAGTTAAAAAATATCTATAAATTTTGCGGCTGAAATAATGTTGTTCTGATTTTCAATAACATGTTACAAATGAAAGCAACTTAAAAAAAAAAAAAAACCTTTTAAAAAATTAAATTACTCATGGTCTCTACTGTAACCATGAATGCCAATTGTCATTCCGGCTTTGCATAAATTTCAATTTAATTAAAACTGTCACTAATGTTGTTGCTTGACCAAAGTTTATGCATTACGGTTTATTTGCTTTTCAGGTATTTTACTGACCACTTTTGTCGATGGTCTTTATTCATGTTCACTGTACGTGAGTTATAAGGTTATTTTAAGTGGACATCAGACCAAATATGTTACCGAATCAACTATTCTGGCAACTTATTTCTGCGGAATTGCTCAACTGTTTCATAATATTGAATGTGTATTAAGTTCTCTGGCCGTCACAGATACTATGACCAATAATAAACAACGTGATGCTTTCGAAGTAAACAGATTTTTTTTTTTTTTTTTTAATTTTGAGATTTAATTTTAAGGGTCAAATACAAGTCAAGTTCGTATTTAAGCAAGTTCGAGTGTATGACCTTTGAAACAGTTACACGATAGCACGATCGTTCCTGTCCGTGTTTAATACCTACCTCTATTAATGCTTCTGAGTTCTTCAAGCTCAAGAGATTTTATTCATTCTAAGGGTGAAATGCAGGTCAAGCTTATATTTAGCCAGAACAGATCAACCTGTCGTAATCTTTCATTGTAAAAACTGGAACTATTCTAGACCCGTGACGATACGCAAAAAACAGTCACGGGCTTACACTAGTATATATATATATATATATATTAGACATTGGGATAGGAGAAAAACCACCGCTTACCAAAGATGAGGGCTCCAGTGGCGTCAAAACACGAAAAAACACACAAACACAAACATAATACAAATTTTCGAGCTTAGCTCTTCTTCAGGTTGTAGGATGAGGTGGCTGCCCCGCGGAAGCTAGCAACCAACTGAGGAGACCACACGTGGTCTCCTCAGTTGGTTGCTAGCTTCCGCGGGGCAGCCACCTCATCCTACAACCTGAAGAAGAGCTAAGCTCGAAAATTTGTATCATGTTTGTGTTTGTGTGTTTTTTCGTGTTTTGACGCCACTGGAGCCCTCATCTTTGGTAAGCGGTGGTTTTTCTCCTATCCCAATGTCTAATATATGCGCTCTCAGCGACTTTGTTTTGTGTGTTTGTGTGTGTGTAAAATAACGAAAAATATCAAAAGTGTAGGCAAAAGCTCATTCAGAAAAGAAGTAGGGGGGCCCCGAAATTAAACTTCGCAGGAGGCCCCGAAATTGCATAAGCCAGCCCTGGCAATGAGCCACACCCGCGAAGAATATGTATCAATTATTGTCACCCTTCAGATATTATTTTGAAACCGTTCTAACTTGGGTTCGGTATTTGTATAACTTGTTAATATCAAAGAATCATCTAGGTTTTTTATTTAGCTGTGCAGTTTTAGTGGCATTTTCTCTCCATTGTATAGTTAGAACAGGGTGGATATTTACATGAATATGGTCTCCAGTGAATAAATAGTATTTACATGAGGCATATTTTAAAGCAAGTTCTGTTATGGCTTGTTGCCACTGTAGTGCTGCAATTGTTGTTTTGTGAAAGTGTATTCAGTTCTCCAGTTGCTAAGCAACTTGTACATGAAATGGAGGATTGATAGTCCCTGTGTGTGGTGACTGATTGATAAGTTTACATGTATTTAGATGGATTATCAAAATCTTACTGTGAAATGTCTGATTTTATGTTTTTGTAATGTTTTAACGTTTAAAGTGTTGCTTAACTCCTCTTTTAATTTTATGTCCTTAATGTTTTTTATGTTCTTAATGCTATGTATTTCTGTTGTATATAATTTGGTAACAATGATGTGATCCTATAATATGAACAGTGACTTGTATGTCTGTGTAAAGGGTATATATATATATATATATAAAAAAAGGTAACTGACTGGCCCTGCCAACTGTGAGATACTGTTATCCAGTTCTTGAATGCAAGAAATGTCAAACCAGCAGACAATCTTCATAATATTCGTGACGTGTATGGTGAAGGTGCCATGAGTGTTGGAATGGCAAGTTCAATGGTGCACCACAATTCTGTTCGGTATGAACAGCGTAATGGTCAGCTGCTCTGGTCAATGACACCTTGGTGAGTGCAGTTGAAGTAAAAATTCATTAGAACAGGAGGTTCACAATTTTTGAATTTTCAACAAATTTCAAGGAGTGCTCTTTACAACATTGTGGAAAGTCGATAACAGCTTCGAAAATTGTGCTTACGATAGGTGTCCAAGATGTTCACCGAGGAACACAAAGCCAAATGGGTTTCCAGTGAACTCATGTTTTTCACATGAGAAGTAGGCAATGAGTTCCTGGACCAGATCATGACAGGAAACAAGATTTGTGATACATGACACTTGAATTGAAGCAGCAGTCCATGGAATGGAGACACAATTCATCACTAACCAAAAAGAAACTTGAACAAATGATGTCAACATGACTGACTGTATTTTACAGTCAGCAGGCCCTTGATCAAATCAATTGTTCACCAAACACAATGATTATCAGTCTTACATTGTGTGTACAAGTTGTTTAGCAACTGGAGAACTGAATGCTCATGTACGCAATGACAATCGCAGCATTGCAATGGCAATAATCAATAATGGAGATTACTTTAAACATACACCTCGTATATTAGCTGGCATTTTACTTGGCAGATTAAGAATCCTGAGCCCACATCCTATTTATTTTCAGGTTATAAGATATTGTACTTTAAATTAAGTCCGTATTGAAACCAATGTCAAATATTTTCTTCTTGGAACATGCAAGAGGTAAGATGTGTGGTGTTGGGATGTAAGTCTTGGCCATATGAATCAGTCAGAATTATATTGTTAAGTTAGGAGATAAAATATTGCAGCTACTGGTGTCAGAAATCAGAATTGTAAAATAATAGCAAAACAAGACATCAGTTGCTAAAAAGTGGTTTTAGAATTGGGATCAAATATTCAGAATTTGAGATCAAACACTAATTTACAATAACCAATACAAATTTTAAATAAAAAATTTAATATATAGGAATCAAATTAGATTAGGGAAATGAGCCATCACTTACCTTTAGATGATGGATGTGGGTTGCGAACACACAGAAAAGACACAAACACAAATAATAAAGTAATTTTCGGGATAAACCCTTCGTCAACGGGAGAACATTATGAGGGGTGGGCGCAGCTGGAGACAGCCTCACAGACAGACCGCCGGTCGAGAAAATGGTGGGGGTAAATTCAAACATCAGAAACGCAGAGAGGCAGTGAATCAGAGCTAATACCCGAGCGTAGATAAATATCCAAACTAATCTCTGGTCGGTGGGAAGATCAAAATATAATTAGAACTAAATATGAAAAAAATTATAATTATATAAAATATTATACAAGTACAAATTAAAAAAATAATAATAAAATAATAATTTTTATGAAGTAAACATCACCTTAGGTTAGTGGTGGTTCAATATAGGTAATGGAAAATATGTAATAATAATGATAATAATGACCAGGTATTATCTCAATATATATATATATATATATATATATATACCAGGAAATAATAGGACCTAATTAGTGAATGAATTTACGAAAAAAGGGATAGCGAAATGAACCACCACTTACCTTAAATGATGGTATCATGGGGTGAACACATAAATAAGCACAAAACATAGGAAAAACAATGAATATTTCGAGACTTGGCTCTTCGTCAACAGGAGAAAATCAAGGAGGGAGGGCATTGTAGGAAGAGCCAAGTCTCGAAATATTCATTGTTTTTCCTGTGTTTTGTGCTTATTTATGTGTTCACCCGATGATGCCATCATCTACGGTAAGTGGTGGTTCATTTCGCTATCCCTTTATATAATGTTGTGTACACTTTAATATAATCCAAACCATTCTCCACTCTTATCTCAGATAATTGATACAAGGTAGCAGCATTAGACAGGCTAGTGGCAGCAAACAAGAAACAGCAGCCAAGCAATGGCCAGTCACAGCAGTTTTTAACTATAGAGTGCTGAAAGACAGTGCACAATCCAAAGTACAATGGAACAACAGAAAGCACCAAAGAAAATAAATTAGAGTAAACTATCTATTTGTCAGTTTGCCAAGAGCACTTCGAATTAATAAGCGATGAGGTAATGGCATGTTTTGTAAAATCAGATACAAATTATTAAGATAATTATGAATTTTGTATGCATTTAATTTGTGATAGAGCACATGGTCCAATGGAAATGTCCCTGCACACTCATGTGTCCCCTTTCTTGTATCTGCCTACTTTTTCCCTCTACAGGTTTTAATTTTAAAGTCATGCATAGATGAAATTCATGATGTTAGAAATGTAAGTATTAATGCCTAGATGTGAAGGCAGAAGTGATTTTTGTTTATAGAAGTGATGCAGGGGAGTTTTTTTTTTAATTTTATTTTTTTATTTTTTTAACTGCTTTACGTCTCTCAACAGCGAGGTCTTTAGAGACGGGAAAGGATGGGGGGCAAGGAATGGGAAGGAATTCGGCCATGGCCTTTTGAAGGAAGCATCCCGGCATTTGCCTGGAGTGATTTGGGAAACCATGGAAAACCCAAATCTGGATGCCCGGACGGGGATTCAAACCGCCGTCCTCCCGAATGTGAGGCGAGAACGCTAACCGTTACACCACCACGCTCGGTCTTGCAGGGGAGAAATTGATGTCATTATGGTAACATATACCGGATAATTGTAACAACCAAACTTCCGTTAAGCACTGAAAATAAAATAGGACAGGGGAAAATAACCCATAACTTACCACAGATGAAGGTAGGAAGGCCAGATGAACACAAGAAAAACACTACACAATATTTTGGTTTGCAACCTTAATCATGTCGGAGGGAAGACATATGGCAGTGGGAATATGTGTACACATTGGAACCTACCATATGAATATATTGAGAGAAATTATGTGAAATGAGAAAATTGTGTTTGTAAGTCTTGCACGTGAGAGAGAAGTGTATCGTTGTGTTGTTGGAACTAGGATGGTAAAGTAGTAAGGTTAAAGCTTGTAGCACACTTGACATGTTCTTTGGTAAGCAAGCTGACTTAAGTATTTTTATATAATAATAATTCCGTGTGGTTGTAATGACCTGGTAATGAATTTCTATGGGCTATGGATTCAGCCCGCCGTAGCCATCTTAACCTAACCTGATGATCCTAGTGGGTATAGGGGACCTACAATTTAATGTGGAATCATAAATATGGAAGCTGGAACTATTCCTTTGTTACTAAGCATTATTAACTAACAGTTGTTAATTATTCAAAGTTAATTTTAAAAATGATTATGGGGTAAAATTTCAGTTGTTTATCATTCATTTCAGTTGAAAAACTATGTACTATTTATTCACAATTTACAAAAACAATTTTGCACATAAAATTTGTTACAGCATGAGATACCCTAAACAAATTTCTGAATTAATATATATATATAAATAGGACAGTGTCCTGATGGTGCAAAATCAAACAAGCTCATGAGAAATTCTTCCCAAGTCTTTTCAGATGCTGTAATTGTGTTAAAATGTCAGTGCAGTGGCACAATTGTTTACACATTATGATGTTGGTGTCTGCGTGCTGGGTAGTATTTTGGAGAAGCTCTCCAGCTGACGAAAACACTGCATAAAAATAAAAGCATCACTCCGAGATGGGCTCACCTCTGACACAAAACACTTTCCTTCACATATTTTACTCAAAAAAGAACTTAAAACTTGGTACTGCTCCTGCTTGCAAAAACAGTCTCTTCTTCACTCCTCTCAGTAACGAGTGTCTTTGTCCCTCTCTTGCACCCCCCGCGGCAACACGGTCTGTCGGAGGAAAACCTGAGCCAATCATATGTCTCCAGGCAATACTCAGGGTTGATAGTGGTGCCAGCATGAAACAAAAATCTTGTCTTAAGTGTGCCTGTCAATAGATGGCAGAAACTGTTTATTTTAGTCAGCCCACACACAAGTCGGCCTGACCTTGACAGCATGTAGTGGTATTCGATACCACTACAAAGCGTTTTGATGTAATTCATTCTACGCAGCAAGCTGTACCAGAGGTGAAGGTGGGGTTAATGGCCTATGAAAATCCTCCCCAATACAGGGATTTGAACCAGGGACTTTCGATCTCCAGTCAGACACCTTCACCGCTGAGTCATCAGGCCACTAGTATTTTGTGATGTTCTGTTACACACATTTTGTGCAGTATTTTGCATGTGAATACCATCAGTATTTTGTTGGTTGAGAAGTGCTGTACTGACAATGGTTTGACATTAATGTGTATTTTCGCAAATTTTTTAGTTACTATATGGTTTTGGATGATGTTGGCATGTGTTCACTATAGTAAGTTACTCTTTGGCATTGATGACAAATTAGGGCATTTTAATTTATTGTCTGTGCATGAATTATAAACTTTTAGTTTTGTTTTCTTGCAGTACAATGATGAGTTTAGTTTTGATGAAGTATGCTGAGAGTTCAGATCATTTTTTAAAAGTTGAATAGTTGTGTTAATAAATTTATTAGAGGCTATGAAGACTAAATTATAGCATTGATTTAACTTCCAGAATTATGCTGTAATTTATTTTATAATTGAATCTATTTAATACGATCACATTGAGATGAGAGGTTACAGTAGAATTGACTGTTTTGAATATTACAACCATTCTATAACAATTTTGTTTGCTGACAATTTCTTGGTTTATTTTAGATATTTTCTTAGTTATGGTAACCATGAGCAGGAAAATGCTTTAAGGCAGTAAAACTAAGGAAGGATAGGGAAATATGACTGGGAGCGATGAACACAAAAAAAGTGCAATATTTTGACATACAGCCTTATTTGTGGAGAAGTGAGACACCGGGCGGGGTCAGGTGTGTACATAGAAACAGTCATCCGGCGAATGGCGTAACCTTTTTTGTGTTTATTTTTTTGTGGTCATCGTTCCCAGCTGCCTTCAGCTGTGGTGAGCGTTGGGTCATATTTCTCCATCTTTCCTTAGTTTCTTAGTTATGTTGTCACACAGACTAAATTTCTCACGAACTTCATGCTGCAAATGAATTTTATTTTACTAGTGTGAGAGCAGATGCATATGGTAATTTATATCTTTAAGGGATTTGCTACTTTAGATATTAGATTTAACTTTGTGCTATTATGAACACTTAATTAGTTCACTGCTTGTTTATATTGTTATTATAGATGTATTGTACAATACATGACTACATTAGATATTGGCTAACAAGTTAGTTTAGCAGTGCAGCCTAGTATTACTGAATGTAAAAACAGCAAGTTACCCAAGTTGGTTCTCAAGGAAAAAAATTATTACTGGTAGTATTTGATAGAAAGAGGTAAGATATGATGTATTAGTATGCACGTATTAGCCACATAATCACTTAGAATTGTATTGTTCACTTAGGAAATAAAGCACTGTAATAATATAACATGTAGCGACAGAATTTTAGTTACCCTTACAAATCTCCGATTCCTCTGAGTACTAAAACATTTGCCATCCAATCTAATCCTTTTTTCGGGATTTACATAATCAATAGTAATTAATTTTAATATCTTTGGACAAATCGGTATTTAACTTATATCAATAACTGCTACTGAATCTGTTGTGCGAGTGGTGATTTTCCTCCCATAACGATGCAATGTAATTTTCACAGATGTCTAAATTGGTGATGTAAAAAAAGATTTTGACAGCTGGTTCTGCTGTGTTTATTAGGTGTTATATGGCTCCAAGTATATAATGGGAATTTACAGTACACTGATAACCAATGAAGCCATGCAACGACACCTGACACAGATAGCAAAGCCAAAAATGTAGTGTTTTCTCAATAAAATCCGGCTGGATACCTACATTGGCCATTGAACTTGTGCTGCAACTTTATGGTCCATTTCCTCTCCAACAAATTTTTCTCAATTTAACCTAACAACTTGCCTACAAATGCTGTTCAGTAATTTTTTGTAGTCTTAATGACCTAGTGACAAAGTTTAAAACTGACATTGCTGAACCTAAGCATGTAATTTTACCAGGCACAGGGAACGTGCAACTTAATTTGGAATTAACTACAGAATGTCAAAGTATACTTCGCACAGACAAGCACTGTTAGGGGTATAAATCGGTCCAGTGTCCCTAAAATGTTTAATAGACTTGTATTCAAAACTATGGAATTCTCAGATTTCAGTCAGCCACCTCTCCACCAACTTACTCAACATCTAAAGAGAAGCCTATCAACCAAGTGATAATAACTTCTAATCTTACCTTTCCACGGCTATTAATTCCGTGTATGTTTTTTTTTTAATTTCGTTTCCAGCCTACCCCAAATATTACTAAAAAACCAATTTACACCCTAAACTCATAAGTATAGCCGGTACATTTTATTTTTTAATCCCATCCTGTTCAATATAATCTTTCTTTTTTATCATCACTATCCTAATTGTTTTGGCACTCTCAACATATACATTCTAGTTCCAGAGAAGCTGCATTTCATGAAGCCTTTGTCCTTATGTGATCTGTCTATTGTCTGGTAGTTCTGGATATATATATATTTAAAAAATTGCCTGTTATTACCAGATTTAAACAAACTAAACTTCAAGTTCACATTCATTTCCTCCCTTTCAATATAACATCTACAAACAAATAAACCAGTCATGTATATCTCCACATGTGATTCATAATATCAACTTTTAATTTCACAAGAATTTAAATTCCTCCAAACCAGAGCCGGATTTAAACTTTTTTTTAGTGTAGGCTGTTCATTTTTTGCCGCCCTTTTCTCCTTCATACTTACGAGGTGTGTACAAAAAGAAACCGAACTTCTGCTGTAATTGCTTTATTGCTCATCATACTAACTTTTACACACTGTCCCCTTCAAAGTACTGTCCTTCACTATCAGTACACCGTTGCCATTGTTTTTTCAAGTTTTGGAACGCCTCCTGGAATGCAATTTCTCCGATGGCGCGCAGTTCTCTTGTCGCATGGTCTTGAATTTCTTCTATGGTCTGGAAACGACGTCCTTTCAAAGTGTTTTTCAGTTTTTGGAAGAGAAAAAAAGTCTGCCGGAGCCAAGTCTGGAGAATAGAGTGGCTGAGGCACAACGGGAGTGTGATGTTTTGCCAGATAATTCGTGACAAACAACGATGCGTGAGCGGTGCGTTGTCATGGTGCAACATCCACAACTGATTCTCCCACAGTTCAGGCCTTTTCCTACGCACAGCATCTCTCAATCGTGTCAGAATTTTCTGGTAGACTTCCTTGTTTACCGCTTGACCATGTGGTACAAATTCATGGTGCACAACTCCTTTGCAATCAAAGAACACGACCATCATCACCTTGATGTTCGACCGACTCATCCGTGCTTTCTTTGGTCGAGGAGATCCTTTCCCCACCCATTCTGAAGACTGCCTCTTCGTTTCCACATCGTACCCATAAACCCATGTTTCATCGCCTGTAATGATGTTCTTGAGGAAGTTTTTGTCCTCATTTGCATTTTCAAGCAACTCCTTAGAGATCCTAGCTCGATTCTCCTTCTGCTCGTCCGTCAACAAGCGTGGCACCAGTTTTGCACTGACACGATGCATTCTAAGTTTTTCTCTCAGGATGTGATTGCAAGAACATACACTTATGCCAACTTCTTCAGAAACCTCACGGACAGTCAAATGGCAATTTTCACGAATCACAGTGCGAACCCTCTCAACATGGTGGGTGTCTGTTGACGTGGAGGGTCGACCAGATTTTGGACCGAACTCCTGCCCTCCTTAAAGCGCTTAAACCATTCATAGCACTGTGTTCGGCTCATACAGTCATTCCCGTATGCTTGTTTAAGCATTTGAAGTGTCTCGGTAAAAGTTTTCCCAAGTTTAACACAAAATTTCACACAGACGCGTTGCTCCTCCAATTCCTTCATTCCTGCTTTCTCACAAATCCGACGAGCACTCTGCGCACGACCTCACTCAACCGGCTGTCACTCGTAAACTAATGCAGCGACCGTAGTGTGACAAGAGGCAATCTCTTGCCGAGACATGTCACTAGTGTGCACAGAAGTCAGAGAATTTTATCTGCAGCCGTTGGCACGCTATTTAATTAGTTCGGTTTCTTTTTGTAAACACCTCGTATACCAATCACTAATTTGTATTATCTTTATTGGGTAGCAAACGATTATATGTATATGTGAATGGATATAAATTAAGAGTTACTTCATTAATTGAAAGTATTCAGATTTTGTCATAAAATAGAAACAAGAAAAATGAATGTTTATTATGAAACAAGAATACAAACAAGAAAATAAAAAGTGTAATACATAATTATAGTTTTCTACAAGATTTTAGATTGGCGAAGTCATCTGAAAGATCATCATAGTTTATGGTGTTCATTATCTCTGCTTCTATGTATAGAAGAGTCAAAGAGTTTTGTTTTCTTGAGATAATGAAAACCTCTGGTAATTCTTCACCCGTTTTAAGCAGGAAAAGCTCCTTTCTCCAGAACAATTTGTGGCTGGAGTGTAAAGTGCTATGCGGAGAGCTATATCCAAGTTCGGGTAAATGTTACACAGAGATTGCTTCATCAAAAATCTGGAGAGATCAATTAACGAATTTGACTGAGGTTTCTCTGCAATCTTATTAGATGAAACATATGCTCTGATTTGTAATCAATTATTATTAAACGCTTATAATTTATATTAATTTCAATCAGAATACACGTTTCGGCATAGTTCAATGCATGTTCCTTAAAAATTTCAAAGAATTTAATTCATTATTAGCTGAGAAATGACGAGTTAAGTTTAAAAAATCATTGACTTTTCAATGATTTTTTCAATAAAACTAGGACTTTCGAGTGCTCGGGGACTTTAAACATGCAGATACTCAATTAATGAAATCTTAGATCGCGCTTAAGTATTTTTATTATAGAAATCACGAAATCTAAGTTTGTCAGCGGAAACTTATCTCTGTGTATAGAATCTTCCTTCTGAAATATACGACGGGCTACAGACTGCGTTGAACAAGATAGAAAGTCAGGAAAGTAATCTATACTAATATTATAAAGCTGAAGAGTTTGTTTGTTTGTTTGAACGCGCTAATCTCAGGAACTACTGGTTCGAATTGAAAAATTCTTTTTGTGTTGAATAGACCATTTATCGAGGAAGGCTTTAAGCTATATAACATCACGCTGTGACTAATAGGAGCGAAGAAACAATGGAAAATGTGGAAAAAACGGGGAAAATTACTCATCTTTGAGGGCTTCTGTTGCGTGCGCTGCGCAAACGGTTCAAGATACCAAAAAAATATGTATGAAAGGATTATTCCTCTTGAAATGATCTAAAAAATGTCTGCGACAGTATATGTCTATCTTTTAAGATTAACTCACTAGAACCGTTTTTATGAAAATCAAATTTGGTCGAAATTAATGCATTATTACCAATTATTTGTTAGAGTTGTATCAACATAATAATATTAATCTTTATCCAAATAAATGTGTTGTTGATTAAGAGTATTTAATTGTGAACAAAATTGTCTTTGGCATCACTTAATTTCAATGAACGTCTTAGAAGATATTACGCGCGGTTGGCTCCCTTCTGAACGGTTGTAGTTCCCCATTATGGAAGTTTGTTAACATATTAAAATTAACTACAAATATGAGAGCACATTTGGGGGGAGGTAGTATAACTTTTCCTTCAAAGTTACTTTTAATAGGAGACGGGAAAGTACCTCATTTTGAAAATAAAATTGAAATTGATCGCGATTTAGGAGAAAGAGTAAGTAACATTGAGGACTTAATATCGAAAGTTTACCCTGAAATCAGCGAAATAGAAAATAAAGATCATCAATGGATGTGTCAAAGGGCAATATTGGCGGCGAGAAACAGTAGCGTGGATGAAATTAACGACCTAATTTTAAGTAAACTTCCAGGAGACATAGTTACCTACACATCTATTGATAACGTAATGGATCAAGAAGATGCGGTACATTACCCACAAGAGTTTCATAATTCTTTGAACCCAAGTGGCCTTCCCCCATATTCCCTCAAGTTAAAAATAGGTGCCCCAATAATTTTACTTAGAAATCTCAAACCACCAAATTTATGTAACGGAACCCGACTTCAAATTAAATTTCTACGCAATAAAGTGATCGTTGCAATAGTTTTGACTGGTCCAGCAGTTGGTCAAACAGTGCTTATATCTCGCATCCCAATGATTCCAAATGATTTACCTTTTAATTTTAAAAGAATTCAATTTCCCGTTAAGCTATCTTTCGCCGTTACAATTAATAAATCACAGGGGCAAACATTTAAACACGTAGAAATCGATTTACGCAAGACTGCTTTTCACACGGCCAACTATATGTCGCGTTGTCAAGATCGGGTTGCGGAGAAAACCAATATGTTCTTCTGCCACAAGAAAATAAAACTAAAAATATAATTTACGCAGAAGTACTTTAAAATAATTATGTTCTTTTTAAAACTTAAAAACTAAATTTACAAAAAATTGTCTAAAATAATAATAGAAATTGACGCGGACAAAGTCGTGGGTAACTGCTATAATTTATAAAGCTGAGGAGGTTGTTTGCAAAAATAAATATGATGCCCAAAATAACTATTCCACGCGGACGAAGTCGCGGGCACAGCTAGTGAAGAATAAAATTAATAATTTAGTTAATTATTCACTGTCACCACTTACCTAAATGAAAATGATAGTAAACGTATTTTTCTTTTCTATTAATTGTTCCAAGTTTGTCACTTCACTACTAGATGTCACCACTTAAATGAAAATTTATAGTACACGTTTTTCTATTATGTTTATAATCACACACAAATTTTACGGTTTACTAAAGCGGGAAACCTAGGAAATTTGCCGCCCCTAAAACGCTGCCGCCCCTAGGCTGGAGCCTGTACAGCCTAATGGGAAATCCAGCACTGCTCCAAACTCTGATAATTACAGGATATGTTTTCTCCATATTTTATTGGTCACTTAATTTTGAATGGCTTCATATAATTTCAAATTATTTTGACTTTTTTTGTTGCATATTCATTATTCACAGTAATAAGTGAAAGGCCAATAATTTCAAAGAAGGACTTAACTAAAAGTGTTTGACATCTTTCTTGTTTCACTCAATGTGTGTAAATTAGTTTTCTACATAAAAATCATGTATCTCAACAGTTATAAAAGGATCTATACCACTTCTGTTATTCAATCTTCGTATAGTATGTTTTTCACTTCTGTTGCACAGTATCATCTTTGTTAGATTAAAATTTACAATTATATAAATGCTGTCTTGATGTTCTTAGCTAATCAAGGGTAAAATTTACAACCGTTAATAAACTGTTATAATGCGGAGGCTACAAGAATTACGACAGAAAATATATATAGCTTAATAAATAAACAATATTTAGAGTGACTCCTTAATCATGTAGAAACATTTACTGTCCAACAAACATTGATGATTGAAATAGGGTCAATTTGATATGGCCTCCACAATGTAAACAAAAAATTCTATTTTAGCAAAATGGATACCATTATGAAAACGATACTTTTTTTATTTTTTTTTTTTTTTTTTAAAAATCCACATTACATAAAAAAAGCCCTGTTTACAGAGTGAAACTGTTTTCAATTTATTTATTTAACTGCTGATCAATTTATTTTTTTTTCAACAAAAAACTGGGAACATTCTTCTGACTATTGTAAGATAAAAAAGTGAACATTACCATCTGTTTGCAAAATGTGTAAACTGTATTAGCATCAACTATTTGACATATTTCTGTGACAGAAAATGGGGACTACTGTATACACTGTCTTGATGGCCAATGTACTTGTAGTAGTAATCAAGCCACATGAAACCTCCCTTAAGTCAATTATAACAGCACCAATAAGTAATTAATATTTATTAGCAGAGTGATCATGAAATTTTATGTTTTGCCAATAGCATCACTGTGTTTGAATGAAGCTAAGAACCTTTGGAGTATCTGTTCATTTTTGTATATCTGAAGCATCCTGCATTCATTTATGAAGTACAAATCCTTAAAAATTATTATCCTACAGTGTGTAACTTAAATACCAAATTAATTAATTATTCTGAATTTTAGTTACTAAGTTCAAAGAACATAGAGATCTTATAATAGCAGTGAAAGAAAATGAGAAATACTGCAAGAAAAAAAAAAAAGTTTTAAATTTGTTAGTCTGATGAACACATAAAAAACTGAAATTCATAGGTGAAAATATCTACCAAAAATGCCATGATGTATTAATAATCAAATATACTACTTCTCACAATTTACCTTCAGTGCAATTGAAATGCAAGGGAATCCAAATTCTTTTTGTGTAGAATTTCTCAGTCCTGGTAACACAATACATGGAACATCATGGACAGAACATAAAGTGCCTATGTGAGAAACCATAAAAGCAGGATCAACGTCTTTCTCAACCAGGACTGAGCGTACACCACTACCACTCTCAACAGCCCGAGTCACTGCATTAACACCCAAGAATAATAGTTTCCTAAAATGAAAATTCTTGTTTATTTAAAAAAAATTAACGTACACAAAGTAAAAATAGATGATCCAATTACCAAATAAGATTTCTGTAAAAAACGTACCAAGTTTATATAATAAGGTACATATATTATACTGCATACAGCAGATGGTCTTTAATAATACACTGAAACTTTATTGTAATGCTTCTGAATGGTCTAGAAAAAATGTGCAATACCGGGAAATAAAATACAGTAATATAAAATTATGTATATATACATATTACATACATTTTTTAATGTAAGTACATCATAAATGGAATTTTGTTATTGAAAATAAAGTTGAAAATGCATGAAACAGAAAGCACTTTCTGTTGTATTTATATTTTAAAAAGCATTGGAGGAACACCGTACATCAATAAAAAGTAACTTCTGCGTCTAATGCAACCAGTGTCTCTATTTTTGTTAGTAGATTAATGGGAGTTTTGTTTTCGCTATCACTCTATTCTTTTAGCACTTAATGAGGAGACTTTAAATCATCTAAGATTTCACAGACACTATGCTCCTTGACTGAAATAAGATCACCATCTTATTCTAATTTTTGTTTTTGGCCCTCCAAGGATCATGAAAAGTGCATTCATCTCCATGCTTCTTTTTTTGACTTCCAATAGTTCATCCTTTCACATTGCTGTCTCCTCCTTTCTTGGGTCCAGAGGTATCTTTCCTCTTCTACTGCTCGTGAAAACTCTTGAAAATTGTTATAAATCTTCTGGAAGTTGCACTGCCTTGTATTGTATCTTTTGTTCTTCTGATCGCTATAATATCTTTTATGTTCCTTGAATCCATTGGTTGCCATTCATGCTCTTGTAAATGTGGTTGAAAATACTTTCTGTAAGTCTGTTCCAATCCATTATCATTACAAGGCCAAAACAATCAGATTCTTCTCTTTCTGATCATGTCAGACATCCTTTCATAGATCTTTATTCCTCATGTGCCTAAACTATTCTTTATCAACTTTCTGTGGTCCCCAGTTTTCATTTTTCTCTCTCTTTTGTTTCTCCAGTTTTAATTAAGAACATGCCAAACAGCTGAGCGTTGGTGATGAGCAGCCTCAATAACAGGAATCCATGCATCACTTATCTGGAACCCACAATCCCTGTTAACCAAATCAGACGCGAGGTGAATTTCAAATGCTTCTTTAATGACGCTGTCCCAGAAGCCTCTCGCATGTGTCAGCACCTTAGTTGCTTCGAAATCGAAACCATGTACTTCTGTCAAACTATGTTCCGCCATTGCTGATTTGTCTTTTTGCCCCAGACGAACATGTCGGGCTTGTTCCAAACAACGTTGTTGTATGCACCGTATGGTCTGGCCGATGTATTTCTTTCCATATTCACAGAGAGAGACTTTATGGATTACCAAAATCCATAAACAAGGAACACCATTACAGCCAATAGTGTGTACTATTGGATCGGCCACTTATAATCTGGCTCAATACTTGACCAGGCTGTTATCACCAATTGTGGGAAAATGTGTTCACCATGTGAAAAACTCGGCGGAATTTATTAATATTGTTAAAGAACTTCACCTACGTCAACAGGATATGATGATGAGCTTCGATGTGGTTTCCCTCTTCACCAGGGTTCCTCTGGCTGATACGATAGCTCTACTACAACAGTTTTCGAGCCCAGGTTAGTTGAGCTGTTCCACCACACATTACAATCATCGCACTTCTTGTATGACGGGCACTACTATGAACAGATCGAGGGAGTTGCAATGGGCAGTCCCTTGTCACCTGTTATAGCTGATTTCTATATGGAACATTTTGAGGAGAAAGTGTTGGAAAGTGCCCCCATGAAGCCAAGTGCCTTCTTTCGGTACGTTGATGACACATTTGTTGTTTGGCCCCATGGTAGAGAAAACCTAGATAAGTTTCTCCTTCACTTGAACAGTGTCAACAAAAGCATCCAATTCACGATGGAGGTTGAAAAGGAAGGCTGCCTGCCCTTTTTGGACATTCTGATTATAAAGAAAGCTGATGGAACTTTGGGACACACGGTGTATAGGAAGCCAACGCACACGGACCTGTACCTAAACGCGCACAGTCATCATCATCCAGCACAGCGCAAGACAGTACTAACAACTCTTGTCCACAGAGCGCGGGCAATATGTGATAAAGACAGTCTTCCTAGTGAGTTAAAACATCTACGAGATACCTTCAGAAAGAATTGGTACAATGAACATCAGATACAGTTGGCATTCCGGGAAATGAAATGCAAGCTTAATAAACACGAAAATGGTCCACAAGATAAATTAGCCTTCTTGCCGTACTCCGGCGCCACAACATCTTGGGTCGGAAGAGTCCTGGCAAGAAATGGCATTAAGACCATTTTCCTACCACCACCAAAATTGAGAAACATTTTGCGCTCTCCAAAAGATGACCTTGCCCTTCGTACATCCGGAGTTTACTGCATTCCGTGAGAATGTGGAAAGAAATACATCAGCCAGACCATACGGTGCGTACAACGTTGTTTGGAACACGCCCGACATGTTCGCCTGGGGCAAAAAGACAAATCAGCAGTGGCGGAACATAGTTTGACAGAAGGACATGGTTTCGATTTCGAAGCAACTAAGGTGCTGACACATGCGAGAGGCTTCTGGGACAGCGTCATTAAAGAAGCATTTGAAATTCGCCTCGCGTCTGATTTGGTTAACAGGGATTGTGGGTTCCAGATAAGTGATGCATGGATTCCTGTTATTGAGGCTGCTCATCACCAACGCTCAGCTTTTTGTGTTCCGCGGGCGTCTAATGACATCTGAGATGCTGCTAGGCAATATAACAACGTCTGTCGTTGCGATGCCAGTTTACAAACAACACGCTCAAGGCTGACTTCAAGACTTACAACTGCACCTGAAGATGGCGACGGAGAATAAAGTCGCCGAAATATTGTGTATTAATAATAATATAACTCGGTTTGTTTCCCAAGAAACGTTTATAAATACTATAAAATGTTAAGTAACGAGACTGTCTACCACATTGTACACTTTCTTGAAGTCCACAGAGACTATAACATAGTTTTTTCCTCTTTATAACCATGTTTTGTACTAGTTTTCAGAAACTGATCTGCATTTGTTCTACCTTTTCTAAATGTTCTACATGTGTTCTACCTTTTCTAAACAAAGCCTGGTATTCTCTGATTTGTTTGTCTATTACTGGTTCAATTCTGTTTTGAAGAACTTTTGACAATATCATATAAGGGAAATTCCTCTGTATTTTTTTTACACATGTTTTGTCACCATTCTTGTATAATGAGGGTACTGGTGTGTACTTTCAATCATCAGGATTTATTCTATTAACCAGATTTCTCATCGTGTATTTGTCAGTTCCTGCTTTACTTGACTGCTTATTTCCACAATTCTCCAACAATATTGTTTTTCAGACTTTGGATTATATCAAATACTAGCAGTTACCCGCGACTTCGTCCGCGTGGAAGAGTGTTGTAATATAAGATTTTGTTGAGAGGTCTGGTCGCTCAGTGGTTAGGGCGTCCAACTGGACATGGAAAAGTCCCCAGCTTGAATCCCAGTCTCCAGAGGGTTTTCATAGGTCCTTAGCTCGACCTTAACCTCTGGCACAGGTTGTTGTGTGATGTGAAGTGTGCCAGAATGCTCACGTGGTTCTGATTCCACGTTGAACTTAGGTCCTCTATGCCCAGTAGGATTACTGCGTTAGGTTAAGTGGCTACGAAAGGGGCTGATTGCGTAGACGTAATGAAGCCTTGCCACCAGGTCAATATGACCATATAATTAATTTTAGAGCTATTTTTATTGGTGATGGTAGTAATAAATACTGCAATAAAATAAAAATGTATTTGTTCCAAACAACTTCATCGAACTTTTAAAACAATAAAAATATTCTGTATGTTAGTAGTATTTTCAGATTAATACATCGGTATATATATTGTAGGATTTGTTATTTTCTGAAAAAAACATGTAAATTGTTTGCACTCGGTACCCGCGAGCAGGCAACATATAGTTGACCAAAGGAAAAGCAGTGAGTATCCAAGTGTATTCCCACCAATTTCAACGTTTGACCTTGCGATTTATTAATTGTCATTGAAAATGAAATTTTAATGGGAACTGTAATGTTTTAAATTCAAAGGGAATATTACTGGGAATAATTGGGATACGCGGAATTATAACGGCTTCCCCTTTAGATGCACCGGTAAGAATTGTCGCCTTCACAATGTTTCTTCCTAGTTCTGTGATGTGTAATCTGGTGCCATTACAATACCTTGAGGGGAGGGGGGGGGGGGTCGAGATTACGCATCAGGAGACTTCGAGTGCCAACCTTAAGCTCGAGTTTATGGGACGATAGCCCAGATAACTCGAAGGAATTTGAAAACTCGACGGGGTAGGTAGCAGCTTCGTCAGTTAACCTTACTGTATCGATGGAAGAGTGTGTTGTCACTTCCCCGACTATTTCCTCTAATATATATATATATATATATATATTTGCTCCAGAATCATTTTTCGGGGCAAGTATTGTCTTCTCACATAACCAGTTTTCGTCATTGATAATATTTAGTTGAATGCTCGGGAAAACATTAGAAATGAGCTCACGTTTGTTCAGGTGTTTCAGCAACTCGTTGCAATGCCAAATATGTGGCATATTGTTATTGCCGTCTTTTTGTTTGCTTCGGTGTTTCAGAAGCTCGATTGCCAATCCGCTTGCTCTTAGCAAGCACCGAGCTCGCGATTTTCCCGGTGTGATCTTCCAGACACCAAGCGTTCATTTTGGTGTTGTCGCCCAACTTGTGACTGCTCCGGCAATTCAGCATCTCCAGAAGCCGCAATACGTGCTAAGTGCTCAACCCTGTGCAACTCTGCTAGAGGATTTGTTCCTGGGTTTTGGCTTTTTTCACAGCCGTAGTTTTCTTACATTTCATTGAGAGATTTGAATTTCGTTTACCCGGCATCTCTTAAAATTACTAACTTCAAGACTTGCGAATAAAAATTAATATAGTTTTAATTAATGGAAACTCAAAATGTCAAAATATGATGGAAGCGACTAAACATCCAAAAAATTTACTAACATTCAAAGAGCAAATAAATACCTAAGTGGCCCAAGGACGTTGATCTCGTTAAAAAATTGCGAAACTAAAAATGTATATATATATATATATATTTTTTAAGTGAACTTAATTTGCTCTCTGAATATTAATTTTGTTTTGAAGATATGTGGGTTCCATCAATTAATTCTGTTTTAAATCAGAAATTTAGGTATTATAGTAATAATTGATTCTTTTATTCATAATGTTCAGTGTTAATGTTCGTTTCTCTACCTGTGAAAACAGTTGACTGCATGTAGATCAGTATACTATAGTTTGTTCGTTTCGATCCATTAATTCTTCTCTGAAATATAAATTACAATGTTAAAGTAGTAATAGATTCTTTATTCATAATAGGTTTCTGAATCTGCAAACAGAATTGAATGTCTACCGGCAAATCACCACTCTGCTTTTCTGACTCTCCACTATCTGAATAAAACATTTATAAATTTCAAAAATTTACCTCGAGCAATGCCGTGTGTTCTGCTAAATCATCCAAGCTTATTATATATCTTTTGATACAATATCATTATAAAGCGATACATGACGTCACTAAAATGGTGCTCGTGAAAGAAGCTTAAACTATTAATAATGTTTCAGTTCTCATTTTGGTCCAGGCTGCATTTCAACAAAGTGAAAAATTCCGCTAATAATACCGCTAGAAAATCAAAGCTTCTATCACTCGCGCATTAATACATTAGAATCGTTAATTATTATTTTAGATCGCAGGAAAGTAAATACTGAATACATATGAAACTTCATTCATTATTGCAGTTACCTATTTAAAAAATTTATACTGCTTGTAAATTACAGTGTACAACGGAAAGTTCATAATTCTCTACAACTCTAAGACAATTTTTGTTAATATTGCTGGTGAAGCTTACATCGCGATAAGGTGACTGTTACTGCTCGTGATTTAGTAAGGCGTATAATGAAATTAATTGTGATAGTAATTTATGCTACACTAATTAGGAATCTTGATATAGAAAAATCTGTTACTATTCGAAATACAGTTCCAATGCATTTAATGTGTTGAGGTGTGTTCATAACGTTTGATTTTGTAGCGGCAATATTAGCAGAGATAGTGGTTAGGTTGAAATGCTTCCTGGACCAGAATGGTTTTGTTACAGTATAAGGCAGAAGTCATTTAGTTATTATAAGTAATAAATAAGCAGCTTTCATAAGCTCCGTGTAAATGAGGTGTATCGCGTTGTAAACGACTTGCAATATTGCTTCATGAAACATTAAGTCTCTACGTTAGGTCATTGAATACATTCGTTTTAAGTGAAGGATTTACTGGAGTAGTTTACGTGGCGATACATAACGTCACAACGTGACATAGTGCTTATGATATTTGCTTAAATAACTGATAACTAAATTTCTCATGCCATTGGCTGTGACAAAAACATTCAGTTTTCATTATGGTCCAGGCTGAATATCAATGTAACCACAATATTATGGGCGCTACAAATTCAAAACCTCAACCACACGCGCATTGAAACAATTATTTTATCCTAAGTTAGCATCGTCGTGTATCGCGACGTAAACTTGAACCGGATTTATTAGATATTTGTAGAAATTGAACAGTAAGTAAAAAGCACTGTTTCCTAAATCATAGTCTACTATTTGTACTGATTTATACAAAAAAATTTAACAAAAAAGGGTTTGTTAATAATTTGTAATATTACAGAGAATGTATAGTGGAAAAAAAGAAGACACACAGGAAATAAATAAAACCGAGATAGAATGGAATCCGTAACATTTTTATAAATACGACATTTCGAGCACCGCCATTTTAGACTTTTAGTAAATCGACTTTCGTGCTGGTATAATCATAGCATTTTACGTTGTTTTTTTCCAAGCTCTGATTTTTCACATTTAGTATATTACGATCGAAATTATGGTGCAATATTTGAGATGTCATATTAATGCAAATGAAAAAATCTCTTTACGAACTTAGCAACAGTACCTACCTTTTTTAATTTAAGGTTAAGTACATATTTATAATTCCTGCTTCCAAACTATTGTTTGTCAAGTGCATTAGTTTTATGGCTTTTAAACTAAACACAAACTTGCATATGTAAGAAGGTTTTCACTATTATTTCTGAAAAGCAGTGTTTGCAATTTATGTAAAAAGCAAAGAGTAAACGTTGCACGGCTGTCTACGAAGTAGGAAACTCTTTGTTGCTTCCGAATTGATATTAATGGCAATTTCTAAAAGAACTATGCGTTTTTGCGGGATAAAATCTATCCTATAACACTTCGCACGCAATTAACTGACTTCATGCCAAATTTCATTTAAATATGTTGAGTTATTAAGGCGTGATTGACTGCAGACGTACATCCAAACACACATCCGAACTTTCTCGTTTTCTCATTTATAGATATATAGATTTCTTTCTCGCCTAAAGGGTCTGAAGGTTTGATGTTTGCTTTTAGCTGACTCCACTCTTTCGTCCGGTTCACAGTTCAGCAGTTTTACAAAGTAACAGGCCAAAATATCAAAATTGTCTTTGTTGTTTAGTCCAGTTGTTTTCAGTTTCACCTTTAATACCAGACTTTTTGATTGATACTTTGTTGTTGTCTCTTTAGATATTTTGTATATAATTCTTGTATTATGTTTAGTGAAATCTTCATCAATTTGGATCTACTTCTTTTATACTTCATCTAGATCTTTCTTATACTTTTAGAAGTTTGTTTCCAGATTGTCTGGAAACTTTCGAAATTATCAACGATTTTCCTGGAATGTCACATTCCTCAAGCTATCAGGCTTGCTCATACCTCTATTAGCTCTAAAACTTCCCACGGTTCCATCCTTTGTAACAGGACTCATTGCAAAACAGCAAAATAAATCCGCCCACCACAACCCTACCCCACCATAAGTGATCACACCTGTATCATGTCCCATCTTATATACCAGCCCACCTGTCTCCATTGCCAGAGTTGTTATATCGGCCTCACCTCGAATCCGTTATCCAACAAAATGAAAAAATGAATGGTCAGATACTAACAGTTTACTACCAGAATTTAGACCACCTTTTTGTTTTCCATGCCAGCTCTCACAACTCTCATGACCAGTGCTCGAAATTGACCGGGCGTTAGGCATAATTACGCCTGAATTTTTTCATTTTACGCCTGTAATCTCCGTCAAAGGCGTAGAAAATATGCCTAAGCATCAAAATTTTTTTAAAAAAAGAACCAAATACATTTCAGTAATTCATTTTCAGTTTTCCACATTCAAGGTTTAAATCTAATAAGCAATTTCGACTATAATTCCTGTCACGTGCTGATCTATTTCAAAGTTTCAAATAATACATTTCTGAAGTTCAGAAGATGTGGCAACACTGTAGGTGAAATACCGAGAAGTAAAAGACAATATTCTAGTTCGCGCGTTTTTCGTTTAACAAGATGTCTCGTAAAACTACCGACTTTAACTTTATACCAGTTTTAATGACAAGTAGTGGTGATAAAAGTGTTACAAGCACCAGCAAACGAGGAAACATCAGCTCTTCCACTATTACCAATAGGTCTGCTATGACTTCACGCAATCAGAGTAGTCAACAAGCAAGTAAACGATCAAAAACACTTAGTAACTCATTGTTTACTGTGCCTACTGAAGATGAAAACCGTTAAGTAAAATTCAAAAGTTATTGTAATAAATACAATTAAATCAAGAAATATATTAAACTATTTCACAATTTTGGTATACAATATATTGGCACATTTATAGTTTTAAATTGTGTTGGAGAAGGTTGTGAGCTATAAAGTCTGTATTTTCATAATTATAATATAATTACGCCTGAGTCTGAAAGTTAGGAGTAACAAATATGCCTGAACTTATAAACGAATTTCTAGCATTGCTCATGACCTCAATAACTGTTTCTCAGTCAGAACCATCACAGTGCTCCTTAAACCATTAGAACTCTATAACAGAGACTTTGCATAACAACACATTCTGGAGACCAGACAACTTATTTCCCCTCCCTCAATCTCAGATAACATCCGCCCTCCTCACCCTGGTATACCTACCACTTGCAAGTACAAGGGTCATTCAAATATAAACCAGAATTTTTTTCAATTGACTTGTTTAGTGACCTGAGCGGTGCGGCTTGGTATGAAATCAGTGGCAGGGGGAAGGAGAGGTGATAGCCGTGTCCACAGCCCTTGCACATTCAGTGTCGCTATGAGTGAATAAAAGGTAACAGCATCTGTTGTGCAACACAGGTTATTATTTATTTTTTCACAAAAGTGTGAAATTTTGTACAGACGTCAATCTATTTTGAGTAAAACCAATGTCTGAGCCAAGAAGTTTCGAAATAGTTGTGATAAAGTGAAAAATCAAAGTTATAAAAGGCATCTGCTGACCAGTGTCAATGAAGCCAATATTCAGGCTCTGTGTGAGACGATTGTATCAGAGATGGGCATAGTAGTGTCCATATAATTATGTGAGATATACCGAGATATAGAAAAGAATTAGCTAAGTGGACACCATGTCTTTTCAATGAGGCAAAAAATAATGTACAGAAAGACACCTTTCAGCTGCTTCTGAATCACTTTGAAGAAGTAGAAGATTTTTTGGACTGAATCATGACCTGCAACGAAATGTGTCCATCACTATACCACAGAAAACAAAAGGACGAGTGTGGAGTGGAGGAAAGTTGGAGAAGGAGCACCAACCAAGGCCAAGACACAACAGTTCACTGGGCAAGTTAAGGCAACTATGTTTTGGGACTCAAAAAATATAGTTATGATTGACCTCCTACACTTGATAGATGATGAATGCGGCCTACTGTGAGCTGCTGGATTATGTCAATACTGGTTATGGCAACAAACAGTGCCGTCAACTGATTCACAATGTTGTCCTTGTGCACAACCGCATACAGCAGCTCTAACTTGTGACAAACTCACTACAATGCACTGGAAACCTAATGAACATACATCTTACAGTCCAGACTTGTCCCCATTTGACTACGGTATGACTGGTCCACTGAAGGAGGTATTAGGAGGGGAAATATTTGAAGATGACAAGGCGATCAGCAGTATGTATGCAGTTGGCTAATAAGGCAGACATATTTTTTTTCCCTATGATGAGATCAGAAAACTTCCTATCTGATGGAAAAAATGTATTTTTGTTAAAGGAAACTATGTAATTACTACATTCATATTTTTATTTACAACCAATAACACTGTGTGAAACATTCCGGTTTAAATTTTAATAACCCTTGTACAAATAATTTAAATATATACATATATATCTTACTTCAAAATTTTCCACTTTGCTATTTAAAAAATGTAAATTTTTCACCCTTTTTACATGCCTTCTTTTTCATGATATTTCTGCTGATGATATTGTTGCTTCCCCATCATCTCCAATAGCCAAAATCATTGTTCAGGTGGCTATGTTTACCATGAGCATTTGTGCAAGCTCATTCAGATGTTTCTATTTTCTTAAAAAAGGTACGGCTCAAAATGTTGGGTTTGTGGAATGTTTTATATTGCGGCTGCCCTCCTTTCAACTTTGGTGAGTGGCAGATATAGTATATCCGCCATTTCCATATAAATAAAATAACTTTAGTATCTTTATAAAGAAAAATAATAAGGAAACTTTCCTTAGATTAGAAAATAATGAAACTTGGAATTCTACCTCATACCAGAATCCTGTAGTGCCTTTCTTCTGATTTTTTGGTTCGACTTTTCTTTTTTGTTTGTGGATACCTCTTCATTTGGTTTAGTTGTCTTATTGCACAATTTCACACATCTGAAAAATATTAATTTGCATAAAAACATTAGTATATAATTAAAAAGTCTTATTTGCCAATGTATATATTAATACTATGTTCATGTGTGACTAGGTGAACAAATATGGTGTTTTCACATGATTTTTTATTGATTAAAATCCCCATTACCATTTTCAAGAAGAGTGCCGGATGGGCCTGCAGACTGGGACCATTTATAGCTTGCCGGATGACCAAGTGAAAGTCCAATCTTGTCAGTCAAATTGTGATTACCAACTAAGTGAAGCTTAAATGCTAGTTATGAAAGTTATGTGACAACACATGCACAGTTGTATACAGCACTGCACACCAAGGACAACTGAGCTTACTACTTCGTGGCACACCAGCTGTACTGCCACCCCAGTGTTGATCAAGTTAGCCAATCCATAATGCATGTCACGCATGTTTGCTTTGCCACCTGGCAGCCTATAAAGCTCATAGTCTGTTGATCTGTCTAGAACTTCACTTGATGACAACAACAGAGATTTTGATCCCTGAAATGTGGAAACATTATGTCCACAGCACTAATTACATAAGAACATTACATTAATAGCAGAAGTAATTTACTCCTGACAAAATTACTTTTTTATTTTTTTTAACTGCATTACTATTAGTTTGGACTGCCAGTATAACCCGGCCATCTTTTGTCACAGCTCTGCTGGATTTGTAATGACATTTATTTTATTATTAACCTTTTTTGTATAAAGGTAAAAAAACTATATACAGCAGAACGTCAATTATCCAAATCAATTGGGACTGGACCCCGTTCGGATAATTGTTTTTTTTCCGAAAAAGGGTATATTTTAATTAATTACTGTATGTATGTTGAAAAAAAAACTATTTTTAAATAAAAATAGCTTTTAATTAATTAAATGTTAAGTGTGCTTACAAATGCTGCACATTAGTACACTGCATAATATGTACCACACTGTAGATTAAAGTCATTGCTTGCTGAAGATCTCGGTCAAAGTAACTTATTTGACTGTATTCGTCCGTTTTCGGGCAGCCAAGTCGCGCACCCGCTTGCCAATGAGAAGTTCCATATGGTCACACTTGGGCTGATGCTCTATCCACTTAACGCAGTTTCAAGGCCGGCAAATGCTTGACTAGCTAGCTGATTGTTTCCAAGTCTGCTTCAACTTTGACATTAAGGTCATATGCTTCCTCGACACTTTCTTCTCTCACACTAATAAGTTCATCATCATTTAGAATTTAGTACCCAGGGTCTGACGAATCACACACCACCCATTCTCCTATATCTTCAGCACTAACTTCTAAACATCCAGGAATTTTCAAAAGAATATCTCAATTACTCAAGTGACACATCATCCCCATCTTCTCCTGTCTCCTCTCTTTCCTCTTCTTGAGCTTCCTTTTCCTTTTCTTCTTCAGTTTGTATGCCTTTTAACTTGTTCCACGCACGTCTTAGCCAAGCTCCAAGCTTCTGCCACCATGTAAGCATTTCGATCTTAATTACAAAAGCGATTCGGATAATCAGCGATTCCGATAGTCAGAGTTTGGCTAATTGGAGTTCTACTGTACAGTAACATACACCAGGATACTAAAAGTTACCACATATAACATAGCTCCAAATGGTTTATATATATATATATATATACACTATTAACTGCCAACTTTCCAAAAACAAAATAAAGAATAGCTTGCCTCAACAATATAAATGGGGAAGTATGTAAATGTAGAACCAAAAAAAAATAAAATGAGCTTCAAAAATAGATACACTACCTTTCCAAAGCATTCAGAATTCCACCCGCTGTATCATTGTCTATGACAGTTCTGTAAAAAAAGTGAAAAACATTTAATTCATGTAGGTTACAGTTAAAATAGTTATGTTTTTTTTCTTCAGTTTCTGCTGCCTTCTCCACTCAAATAACTTTACTGTAACCTAGACCGTACCATTACCCTACTCTGAAAATACCAGAACTAGATGTTTAGTTTAAATAGTATTTTGTTAAAGCAATCCTGACTCAGTAAACTGTCATTAATTTGAGAGCCATTACCCACTTCCAGCACTATTTTCTGGTAAACATACCATAGGGACAAATATTTTTTTTCTCATAGTTTTTAGCAATCTTGCTCCATGTAGGAATGTGTTTTCAACCATAAAAAAGTGGTCTCTCTACTTCTCAAGAAATGGGGTGAGGGGGGAAAAGGGCTTTCTGGCTTGTTGACATTGCATTAAAGATAGTAGAAGACAACAGTTAAAAAAATGGAAGGAGTTCAACCACAGTCTTTTTTAGGAACTTATGTGCGGCGTGATTTTTGAGAATCAATGGAAAACCAAAAGAATCCTCCTGAATACCAGGCCCTAAAGTGCCCACCCACCAGAATTGGTCTCATTGAAGCAACTGTAATCCCAATGAGGTACTGACAAAATTGTTTAATGCATTTAGAATAAGGCCACCTGTATTTCCAATCGCCAAACACTGGTAATCAACTTTGTAAATCTTATTAGCACAGGTCATGAAACAGAAGTATTGGCTCCTTCTAGCACATAACACCACCAGTCTACGTGGATATCACTTGTCATAATATGTTGCTAAACATACACTGGTAGAAATTAAAAGTGCACCATCCAGACAGAAATGGTGGAATTTAGAAAACTTATTAGATATGTCCATCATCTTCCCCAGAAGAAATTATAACAAACTGAAATGGATCAGGCTAAGTTTATTTACCTTTAGATACAGTTTTCAGTAAGAAGTGCACCTAACTTGAGCACATATACATTCATGGATTCTTGCCAGCATCAAATCAATAAGTGTTCGGATGTATTCTAGGGATATAGTTCTCTACACCTGATGAATGTCTTGTGCAGTCAGTTATTGCACAATTTGTGCTGGGAGATCATTCTTGGCATCCCAGACATGCTCTATTGGGAACAAATCTGGGGTCTGTGCAGTCAAAATTGCGATCATAACCCTTTACAACACTTGTGTTTTGATGGACACAGTATGAGGACAGGCATTATCCTGTTGGAAGATGCCCCATCCACATAGTGGTGGGCTGTCGTTGTGCCTTCAACAACCACCAACTCAGTTCTGCTCTTGAAACTGATTATCCCCAAACCCTGACAGCAGTGGCTCGACCTTTGTGAAGTTCTGAAATCACAGCAGGGTAAGCCATTTATCTTCTATCCCTGTTGTCGATTATCACTTTGCTACATACAGAATAAAGACGCATCTCTAAACACAAATGTATGCCATTCACGTGTCCATTTGTGTTTTGCATTTGACCAAGTTACACAATGCTGGCAATGAAATCAAGTCCCTGGAACACATTGCATAGGGGTCGGAGTGAGTAACCCAGCTTCAAGAAATTAGTTTACAATCAGCTGGGGGTGGACTCTCTCTGTAACTGTTGCTTGGATCTGGCCTGCAACAGCCACCCATACAATTTGGTGGTCTTGATGTGCTGGACCTGTGCCTGTTCTACGAATACTAGAGCCTTCTTTCATTCACTGTGTAACAAGTCTGTAAATTGACATTGCACTACAGCCAATCCTTTGGGAGATTCCACGATATGATGCACACCAACTCCCTCACAGTTAGATATTTTTGTGTAGAGGGTCTTCACTCTTCGCATTGGCATACTTGGTCAACAACAGCGTTTGGACAAAAAAGTGTCATACTACACCACACTGTTCACCACAAAAAAAATATTAACAATTTTGAATAGTAAATAGCCTCATAATTCTCATGCTATTAGATGTAAACTTTCAATTTGGGTAATATCCAGATCGCGATACCACTGCAACCACTTATCGCCTCGCGATGTAAACAGTTCCAGATGGAGAGAGTATGACGTCACTATCTTGCTGAATGTGATGTATACGTTCCGCTCGCAGCTTTAAATAGCACTAACGGGACCTTCCACGAAAAGTAGTCCATCACTAATACATCTCATATCGAGAAATCGTTAATTTTTCACCAGTAGTACAGGGATAAATTCATTTGCGATGAGGTTTTGATGCAGCCTGGACCATACTGAAACGTAACTATAGAACACGTTATTGCGGATACCTAATTTCTGTGTCGTATCTATCACTGTTTACATCTTAATGCAGCCTGGACCATAGTGAAACGTAACCGTCGCACACGATATTGCTGAAACCATTTTTCCAAATCGTATCTATCGCTGTTAGTATGGTCCAGGCTGCGTTTCAACCTAACTGCAAACGGTTATTGACGAAATATTGCTTTTATAAATATTTTATTTCGTATGAATGATTTTAATAGCAATTTCTGCCACGCGAGGAAATACAGAAGAACGGAATCATATACAAATCAATGGAATTGTGACTAATAACGTAATGCTAATGAATGATATCAACTATCAGTTTGGAATGTTGTACATATTTTAATAATATTATTAATTGTGTAATTAATAATTTTCTTTAACTTTTTCAGTCCGTAATTTTTTTCTTATTATTGTTACTATTGGTTACGTTCTATGGCCTAACGTGTATTTTTAAATCTATCGAAGGTTGAACACGTCACACACGGAAACACAGGGACGTCATACTCTCTGTATCGGAAAGTGTTTACAACGCGAGGTGTAAGTGGTCGCAGCAGTATCACGGTCTAGATATTACCCAATATCTTATATTTGTTTTTTACTCTAGCATTTACATGACCGATAAGAGTAGCAATGTAACTACTTTGCACCAGAGGAAATAACGTGTCAATTGTGAGAAGTTTAATTTGTAACCAGTAGACATGCTGGTCCAGTACAACACAGATAGAACAACTTCAGAAAGTAGTTCTAGCAGTGTCATGTTGGTGCAGCACTTTGTGGTGGAATAAATTCTTCACAATTGACTACCACCGTATTATGGTGTCATTACCTCGCATGGCATTAAATAGTTCCACTGATAATGTATTCTCCAACAAATGCTGGCTTAACTGGAGATCGCAATTCCACTACAACTGCGGCATGAGGTACTGACATCAGAATACTGAGATATTTTCAAGAAATAATTGATTTGTAATACACCATGAACCAGCATGACATTAGAAGAAAACTTTAGAAAGTAGTTCTAATGGGGTGTATTCCAACGTAATTGCTATTTGAAAATGATATGTCCTGTGACTAATCGCCTTCACGAAAGCAACGAAAATTAAAAATAAATATAAAAATTCTTGAGCATTATACTGTACCACATAATACTAATTGTTACATTAATTCTAGCCACAAATTCAACCAATATTGCTGAAAAACTCGGAACTTCTATAGCAGGAGCAACAGTACATTCAATTTATTGTGATTTAGTGTGAACCCTGTCAAGCAAATCACTCTGTGTTAACAACACAGGTCTATAAGTCAAAATTTCATAAAACGGAATCTAATGAGCACTTATCATGTGATATAAGATTACAGACACTAAAGAAAAACAATATTCTCAACTATAAGAGCTTACTCAGCTATTCCTTTAGGTTTTGCTAAAACATTTCTTAAACATTTCTCTCTGGGCTTCTTTTTGCCAGATAAACTCTGCTTCTGCTGATTCTTTGTCAATATTGGCGTTTGCATTATAAATTGATAGAAGAAAAAACATGCAAGATGTCACTACAATCTACTTTACATTTAACTCAATTCCATATGAAAATTACTACTACTCCTAAACATGTATTCATAACACACATACGCCCGCGCCACTGCTCAGAGACAATATATTTTCTGTTGACGTATACGTCCAAAGATAATGTATTCATTAATACCAGTGGTTCCATCCATGGAGGAAGGAATATATGGAGACGCAATAAAGGCTAAATCCGTGAAACCTCATGAAAAAAACTGCTCTCCTACTGCGCATGCGTGGCGGACATCGTAGGAGTACCAAAACATTGGGCTGTTTGCATTTCATTTTCGAATATTCTAAAGTTTTCTATAATGCCAAGTTGTGCTGCATATGGTTGAACAAACAGACGAGATAGGAAAAAACCTGGAATAGCGTTTCATAAGTAAGTCACATTGTAACTACCGTTCTTGAAGTATCTGACAGGTAACTGCAACATTAGGGCCATTCGCTATAAATTTATTCATTGCTCTCAATAGGCTCATATCGTTCTCAAATTTTTGTTGGTGTAGTGTAGAAAATTAGCATATGTTACTATTTTGCACATGAAAAGCTAGCCTTATTGTAGACAAGTGTTGAAAATTTAATTTAAGCGGGTCATGTTAACATCGCGACACAGTGAATATGGTATTCTGCATGCTTTACTCACGTTTAAGTTTACACTGTAAGTCTACGAAGAAATTAATTGTGATAATTTGTGCTGTGCGAACTAATTGTACTAAACGTGATGAAATAAACTTTGTTGTCCGAAATGTAGTTCGCGATGCATTTCTTGCGTTTAGACGTGTCCACATAGTTTGATTTTGTACCGGCAATATTAATGGAAATGTTGGCAGGTTGAAATGCGGTGTATACCAGAAGAGAACAAACAATTCATTTGTTATTAGTTATTAGCTTCTGACTTATGAATGCACTGATTTTGCTTGCAAAATTATATAGGCCACTAACAGTACAATATCTTCTAAGTAAGCTCAGAAACTATGAGGTCTTTTGAAGTGATTATTTTTTTAGAAGTTCCAAATATTGACTTAGGCTATTTTAAAATTTCAGATACGGTATGAATTGTTTCTGTTTGTAAATATGACTACAACTATATTTCTAGATTTTAAAATCTTTCTTATCAAGTACTGAAATAGAATTTGAAAATATAACCTATTTGAAAATCAACTAAAATTTAAGGACTGTAGAAATAAACAGTTTGTTATTCAAGTTAAAAAGAATTACCTGCTCATTAAGTTACGTCCGAATTCATTATCAAATATGGATATGGCGAAAGTTTTCTTCTGGTGCAGGCCGCATTTCAACCTAACAACATCAATTTTAAGGTAGTATATCTCGATAACTAAGCGAGATATCAAAAAAATTTATACTTTCAGTTTCTATCTTCGTGTTACACAAGAATTCGTCATAAATTTCGGCACAACGGTGGTCGTTGAATACCCTCATAACCTAACAACATCACTTTTGAGACAATACATCTCGCGCACTATGCGAGATATCGAAAAATTTTATTCTTTATTTTCGATTTGTATCGTCGTGTTACATAAGAATCTATCACCAAATTTGACTTTGGGGACACATTTCTTCTGAATTTCAACCAGAAACTCCACTCTTTTGAGACAGTATATCTCGAGAACTAAGCACGATATCAAAAAATATTCTTCTTCATTTTTGATGTGTCCCGTCGAGTTACATAATAATCCATTATCAAATTGCGGTGCCACTGTTGTCTTATGATTCCCTTGAGGTTTTTGTGCCTATTTCCCGTGTTTCTCTTGCCAAGCCCCACTTCTCTCCACCCGGTTTCACTCCAGGATGTGGTACAATACAATATAATACAATACATTCATTTTCCATTGATCCCAATATAAGAGACTGGCTCTGTGGGATGTGGAAAATTGTCGATTTACAGATAAACAGTTGCATAACAAAATAACAAGTACACCAGTAGATGTACAGTCATAGCATTCTTAGTACATTAAACAATTCCATAACAAAATAATATATACACCAGAAAATGTAAAGTCATAGCATACATGGTACATAGAAAAGATTCCATAACAAAATAATACATACACCACAAGATGTACAGTCATGGCAGGGTTCCGTAAACAATTCCGTAACAAAATAAATACATACACCAGGAGATGTACAGTTATAGCATACATGGTAAATTAATTATGTAAACTACATTTACAGAAGCTACTGGCAGTTATTTTTTAGATAAAAAAACGTAACTTAGTCCACAACCGAAATAAATTCTTCGACAGAGTAGAAGGAGTTGTCAATTAAAAATTCTTTCAATTTTTTCGTGAATTTATTCTTATCATCTGCTACACATTTAATGTGTGTTGGGAGCTTATTGAAGAAATGTATCCCTGAATATCGGACCCCTTTTTACACGCTTTATATTAGCTTGACTTGTATGTATGTATGTATGTATGAATGTAACGGAATTTTACAACTCCATTTTGACCCACTTCCCGATGTCCGAGCTGTTTGAAATTTGGCACACATATTAAGAACCGGTGACAATACAATAATTTCATAGCTATATCCTGCTATGCTCATTACTTTGAGAGTAACAACAGAAAAATGGTTGAATGTCGTGGAATTTTGCAATATAATTTTAACCAAATTCCAGATGTCCGAGTTGTTTGAAATTTTGTTCATGTATTGATAACTGATTACAATACAATAATTTGATACCTATGTCTTGATATTCTGATTATGTTGACAGTAAAAAAATAAAAATTTTGCACACGTTTTAAGAACCGTTGACAATACAGTAGTCTCTTAGCAACGTCTTGCTATTCTCGTTACTCTGACGGTAACAATAGAAAAATGGTTGCCATGTAATGGAATCTTTCATTTCAGTGTTTACCCGCTTCCTTACGTCCGAATCGTTTTAAATTTTGCACACTTATTAAGAACCGATAAAAATTCAATAATTTCACTCTCACCACGTTGTTAGTGTATCCTATACTTGATGGGATTACTGAGTTAGGCAAATGCAGCCGCGACATTAGTGCACAGGTGCGATTCGAGAAATCTTCATCATTTGGCGGCCACACCCTTCGGAGATTTCCCACCCAATATAGCCCTCATCATCATCATCGTTCTCCAGTTTCCCGCATGTGATTTACGAGCCTTGGTTGCTGTAGACGATCGTCTTCTGCTGTCTCCTATCCAGAAAGGTTTCTCTGTCTGAAGTCGCTTAACGTGATGTTAAATAGTAAGTATTCGTAATATTACTTCGTACTATTATAGAAAAGTAGCCTTCCTCATTTACCGTGATTTGGATCTCTTGTTGAGTTGACCATTTAATTGTATTTTACTCGTGGGAATAATAATTAATAATGAAACTACAACTCAAAGAAAAAGAGAGATTGGTGAAGAAAAGCCAACAGTAAGAAACATACTTTTTAAACTATCTGAACTAAAAAGTTAAAAATAAAATTGTAGTTTAAAAAACTAAAATCACGCTTTCGTAGTAATGTGAACTAAAAGGTTAAAAATAATATTTAAGTATATACATTTTGTTTAACAGTGATAGGACGTCCCACAATTGAGGATAAATTAATTTTTTTGAATAAGCTTAAAGTATAAAGTCACTGATTACAAAATTAACTTTAATGTTAAAAAAGCGTGTGGTGCGCTCTACATAACTTTTGACAATGACTCTGTCTTTACAAACAGCCAACGACAAAAAATATAAGACAACTGAAATAGCACCCCATGCTTTTTTACATTAAAGTTAATTTTGTAATCAGTGACTTTATACTTTAAGCTTAACCAAAAAAATTAATTTATCCTGAATTGTGGGACGTCCTATCACTGTTAAACAAAATGTTTATATTTAAATATTATTTTTAACCTTTTAGTTCACATTACTACGAAAGCGTGATTTTAGTTTTTTAAACTACAATTTTTGAACAAATAACAATGACTTGTAATCCTTGTGAAGATCATTTTTACTTCTAGTGCCATAATTGTGTATTTTACTATTTGTTTCAAAAAAAAGTATAATTTGTGACTACAAAGGACATTAATATGTATATATACTCAAACGCTAATGTTAAAATCCCTAACTTCTTGAACAGCTCTCTACATGAAGTTCTATTGCTAACCTCACACATAATTCTTATTACACGCTTTTGGGCTGTGAACACTTTGTCTCTATGGGTAGAATTGCCCCAGAATATTATTCCATATGACAATAAGGAGTGAAAATAAGCAAAATAAATTAGCTGCCTCATACGGAGATCACCTATAGCTGAAATTGTACGAATTTCAAATGTGGCTGCACCCAATCGCTTTAATAAGTCAGAAACATGTACTTTCCAATTTAAATTGTGATCAATATACAAACCTAGAAATTTCACACTCTCTACCTCTTGAATAGACTGGCCTGCAAATTTTATGTCTATATCTGGTGTTAATCAGTGTGATGTACTGAATTGCATATACTGAGTTTTATCAAAGTTTAAGCTGTAAACCATTTATTAATCAATTCAAAGACATAATTTGAAATATATTCTGTAGATAAATCTGGAGTATTTTTAATTCCTATGTTTGTGTCGTCTGCAAATTGGACAAATTTTGAATTTTTACATGAAACACAGGGTAGATCATTTATATATATTAAAAACAATAGTGGCCCCAATATAGAACCCTGAGGTACTCCACATCTGATTAATTTCCATTCAGAAAACAGTGGACCTCTTAAGGCAGCCTTAAAATTGTCCATTGATACTTTCTGTTTTCTATTTAGAAGGTAAGAACTAAGCCATTTATTAACAATGCCATCTATACCATAATACTTTAGTTTCTGTATTAGAATTTTATGATCGACACAGTCAAATGCCTTAGATAAGTCACAAAAAAATTCCTACAGGAATTAATTTATCATTTATTCCTTCTAAAATATTGTCAGTGAATGCAAATATAGCTTGTTCTGTTGAATGACCCTTTTGAAAACCAAATTGTAATTTAGTTAGAATATTATTATTTTTAAGGTGTTCATAAACTCTATTGTACATTGCTTTCTCAAAAACTTTGGAAAAGGCTGTTAGTAATGAAATTGTCGGTTATTCGATACAGCTGCCTTATCTCCCTTTTTATAGAGTGGTTTAACTACAGCATGCTTAAGCCTTTCTGGAAAATTACCCTCACGTAAAGATACAATAAACAGATAACGTACCGTAGTATATTACTTAATTCTGTGGAGCACAATTTAATTAATCTGCTGGAAATCCCATCATAACCACTTGAGTATTTGCTCTTAAGCGATCTGATAATTTTTCTTATCTCATCTGGAGTAGCTAATTTTACAGACACAGAGTTAAATTTTTCTTGGAAACCTGTTCTGACAAAATCCATACTGTGTGTCACTGAGCTATTAGCAGTCAATTTATCAGCAACAGATAAAAAATGTTTATTAAATATATCGGCAATTGAAAAATTAGATTCTACTGAATTTTCTTTGATTAAAATATCATTACTTGATTAATTACTTTTTCCTGTTTCCTTTTTTACAATGTCCCATATAGTCTTAATTTTATTTTCAGAATCATGAATTTTATGTTTGTAGTACATACATTTAGGTCCCTTGCGTCGTCTCTATATATTCCTTCCTCCATGGTCCCATCCACGGAGGAAGGAATATCCATGGTCCCATCTTTCCTCCATGAGTGGTCCGCAACCTTCTAAACCAGCGGAACACCATAAATTATCCACGACTCAGCACGGCACACCACTGTAAAATTAAATAAATTTAACAACAACTGTGAGAAAGTAATTTCCTAAAATACTACAATATGTAACAATTCGAAATGCATGAAGAACAGAAACTGAAATAAAACACTCGAATGCTAATTACTTACAATAGGTAAAATTTCACGGCACATCTTTTGGCGGCAGTCACATGTCCCACTGCACACCATTACGTTAATTAATTCGACGCATATGTAGATACTTCCAGAGACTATATAATATATATTGTTTCTAAAGTAAGTAATCAGCGAAAACACAGTAAACAGAGGGGGTTGTTAGATGACTGTGTGCTCCAACGCGATTAAATTAATAATAATATTAGGTCCTTTGTGTGTGTATCAACATTTTCTCTGATAGTAGGCTTACAAATTTCATTACATAGACAATATTTAACCCTAGTTAACTATAGCAGACATAATCGTAAAACTTTCTGTAGTCTGTACACTATATACTATAAACTGTTGGAAACAAGTTTCAAAGCAGCAGCCACGCGACCACACCTATATTCATGTCTCAAGTCATATATGAATTGGTGAGATGAAGAAGGAAAACTTCCACTTTTTGGCCGTTTTAAACTGAGATATCCGTTTTGTCCGCTAACCGAACCTCCATCTATTGACCAATACAGAAAAAAATTTCCTGACTTCCAATGGGTTAAAACAAGCTGTTAAAATTTGAATGACAATCTGAGACAGCATATGGAAGAAGTCCGAAATAAAGGTGAATAATGTGTTACTGACAAAGGTTTTCTTGTAGAAATGAAGAAAACTGGTGAAGATTGCAGATGTAAAAAACAGTATATATTGAATTTTGATCAAGAAGAGGACAGAATTATTGTGAAAGTTTATGGTGGTAGGGATAAAAATGAAGGAGATTACTTGATGAGTTTCATTGAGAGACATGATGTGGCACGACATAGACCTAAATACGAGCACTCCAAACAAATCACATCAAGCTACAAGTATTTTGCAGTAATAGGGAATACACGAGTTGAAGTCTGCGGAAAAGCCTTCCTATGTTTACACGGTGTTTCTAGAAAGGCATTATTTCGTTTGGCTCATCTGGTTGAGAAGCATGAACTGCTTACCGACTTACGAAGGTGTACGTATTCCCAATAATGTAATAACATAGATTCATCAGCACATATCATCCCACAAAGGTTTCCCACTACACGCCTTCGCCAATAGTGTACTTGGAGTGTGGTTTGACATGTAAGATTATGTTTGAATTATTTTTGGATAAGCATCAAAACCTGAAAGATAAAGTGAAATATGAATATTATTTGAGGTACTTCAAAGAAAATTTTAACTATCGATTTAGCCGTCCTCTAGATGTGTCCTCACAATGTGAGAAACTGGGAAATGAAATAAAATCCACTACACTTAATAATGCTGCCAAAAGGGTTGCAACTGCTGAACTTCTCGTTCATAAACGCAAAGCCAAGAAATTTTATCCTGTCCTTAATATCTTTGGTATATCGTGGAAGCACGTATCGGGCAAACGTGTGTATTTAAATTATAAATAAATATAGTTAATAGTTAGTTTTTGTTATAACAGTAATTTCAAACTCTAAATTCTAATACATTCTACTACTGTGAGTATTAGTGAGTGTTTTTATTGATGCAAAAAAAAATTATTTGTGATTTAGTGCTGTAATCTGTTCGGTGTTTATTTCTGTGTTTGTTTACATTTTTGAACCCTAGGCTTAAGTTCAGATTTTTGTTATATAGCGTTAATATCGTATACATTAGTTTTTGGTATTCGTACCACCGAGATATGAAGACGCCGAATTCGCCGTCTTACATATCATTCGGGAGGACCGGGGTAAAATCCGGTTCGGCCATCCTGACTGGGGTTTTCCGTGGTTTTCCCCAGTCACTCAAGGCGAATGCTGGGATGGTTCCCAACAAGGACACGGCCGACCTTCCATCTCCCCCCCCCCCTTTAGATTTAAGTAGGATGAAAAGAGTCCATGCGACTCTCCAACAGCCCGCCTCCCAGGCTTTACCTGGGAGGAATGATATGTTTAAAAAAAAAAAAAAAAGTATTCATATTATCAGTGACCTTTTCCATAGACCTTGTTAAATACGTAAATTGTAGATTCAGTGTTCCGTGGCTTTTGTTTACATCTGTGTTTAACGTCTAGTATCTATATTCTTGTTATAGCGAAACAGAATTTCGTAGTAAGTTTGTTTTGACTGCATTAGTTTTGTTTTGCAGTAAATTGTGAAGTTATTAAGCGCTAGTGAACCGTTTTTTTAAATAGAAAATCAGTACAGTGTAAACAACTTTTATTTGTTTACATTTGAGGTTAGGTCAGAATCAAATTTATAGGGTGTCAAATTTCAGTGTAATTGTTTAAAAAGTTCATTTGATATCATTTGTTTGTTTGTGTTGTAAGTCTTGTAATTGACAAGTGTTTTAATTCACATTTTGGAAAAGTTTCGAGTGATTTACATAGTATTTGTTTAGAATTTTTCTTAGAATCCTACTTTTACTTTTCTTTGGCAACTGAAACACAAATAGTTAATTAAAAGTAAACGTTTTAAAGTTTTTTCTCCTAAGTTCTTAGGTTTTTTAAAGTAGTTTAAAAATAAACGTTTTAAAGTTTTTATTCTCCTAAGTTATTAAGTTTTTCTGAAAGTATGATAATGGATACTATGGTAAGTGTGGAAATTAAGTAAGAGAAGGAGTGACGTGTCGGGACTACGGACGTTGGTTTCACTGGAGGTGCAGCGATGTTACTAACAGTGACTCTTGTGTCAGTATTGTCTGGAACTGTCACTCCTGCAGAATTAATTATCAGGAGCAGCGGATTCTGAAGCTCCAGTCAGATCTGACATCTGCAGAGAGGGATTTAAAGGCCCTGAAGGCTGAAAACTCTGTTCTCAGGCTTAGATAGAACAGTGAGTGGAGGGAAGTCATCTCTGGCAGGAGAGGTAGGAGACGCTATCTGTCTGATGGTTTCCAGCTGGAGACATCCATTGTGGTTCGGACTTGAAGGATCTAGATGGTGACTTTGAGGACCGTCAAGTTGGACTGAACGATCTCGGATCTTGTAAAGTAAAAGGGGGAACTTTTCAGGGAGTATCTAAACGTAGGAAGGTACTGTTACTTGGAAGCAGTGATGGTAGGGGTATCAGTGAGATGGTTCATTCTGACTTTGGGCCAGATTATGAAGTCTGCATTATTTTCAAACCAAATGGAGACCTTGGAAATATTGTAGCAAATGTGGAAGAATTAGGGAAAGATTTCTCAAAGGAGGATTGTATAGTAATTGTAGGACCTAAATTATTCAATTGAGGAAGACATTGCTCACATTTCCAGGAACACACGTCAGATGAATGTGGGTTTGCTTGAGCGTTATGATAAACCCTGGATATGGCATAACATTAGGCGTACAAATCCATCATTGGAAAGGGTTCTCTGGCAGCCAGCAAATTCACACATTGGTTTGATAGATGTGGCCTGCATTGGTAAGGACAATTATACTTGCCATGGAATCCATCCGAATTTCAGAGGTAAAAGGAAGGTTTCGCTTCTTATTGCTGATGAGATTAGGGGACTCCAGGCGAGTGAAAGATGTATTCCTGTTATAAGTGGTGTTAAGTCGCGATCTTTTTTTAGGGTAAATAAAATAAATGTATTAAGATGTCTAAAAGAAATTAACGTCTCTCCTATCAAAACTTACTGAAAATAGAAATTCCAGAAGACATACCAGTATGTACTAATAAAGTAAACAATTTAAATTCATTGAATCAAAGTGTTCAGACCACTATTCTGCATCAAAATATAAGGGTAATATTTAGTAAAACTGATGGCATTATCTTATGCCTAGAAGAGATTCAAAATTCCAGAAATTTCAAAGTAGTTGTTTTGTGCATATCTGAACATCATTGTCTGACACAGGAATATCTCAGCTTTCCATCCCAAATTATAAACGAAGGTCTTATTTCTGTAGACGTAAAATAGAGAAAGGGTGATTTGCCATTTTTGTTAAAAATAATATTCAATGCAATAGTGTGGGTGTAAGTAAGTATTGTATAGATTAACACTTTGAATGCTGTGTTACTAAACTAGAATATGGTAAGGAAGAGCTCATAGTAATAGCAATTTACATGGCCCCCTCAGGAAATTTTAGACTATTTTTATCTCAGTTAGAGTATTTGCTACTATGTTTAAAAAATAACAAACAAATAGTTTTATATGGAGATTTTAATGTTGACTTTCTCAATCACAGCAATGAGAGGCTAGATATGGAAGCCTTGATGTTGCATTTTAACTTAACGGCACTTTCCCTACTAGAATACAAAATAATAGCAGGACTGCAATTGATAATGTTTTTATGGATATATCTCAGTACAGTAATTACAACATACTTACAGTAATAAATGGTATCTCAGATCATGATGCCTAACTGTTATGTATCAAGTCCAGAAACACTATTAAACAGATAAAGAAAAGCTAGTTATATAGAAGAAATATTAATGAAAACAATATAAAACATTTAATAGATTCCTTAAATAATGAACAATGGTCAGAAGTGTACAATGCACACGGTGTTAATGAAAAATTTGATTCCTTTCTCAACTTCTAACACTTTTCAAGGAAGTTTCAAAAAAAGAAAAGTTGTCAATACTCCAAACAATGAAGTGGGTAAGGGATGGATAACAAAGGGTATTAGAGTATATTGTAAAGCAAAAAGGGACCTGTACTTAAAAGTAAGAGAATCAGATAACTATACACTGAAAGTTCATTATAAACTTTATTCTAAAATGCTAAGAAATGTAATAAGAAAGGCCAAGAACATATACAAATCAGAGAAATAGAGAATTTAGGCAATAAGATGAAAACTATATGGAATATAATAAAAACTGAAACAGCACATAAACATAGAACAAAATGGATCTGTGAATAGTGAAGCAATGGAAGTTTGTGAAATATTTAACAGACATTTTACTTCAGTTGTAGAGAAATTAGGCATAGAAAAGCAATCCCCACATAGTGCCCTAAGGCTTCTTCAGACTGCTTTCCCAAATAGATCTGTGGAAATGCAATTGCAATTAGTAACAGTCTCAGAAATAAATAAACTCATAAAACAATTAAAACCTAAAAATTCTTCGAGCTATGACAATATTTCAAGTAAATTACTGAAAAGATGATCAGATTGTATCAATCGTGTACTTGCCCACATTTGTAATGAATCCTTAATGCAAGGTGTGTTTCCAAATAGACTAAAATATACAGTTGTAAAACCGTTGTTTAAAAAAGGAGAACCAATATGTGCAGATAACTAGGATTCTCAAAGATTTTTGAAAACGTCATGTATTGTAGAGTAATAAAACATGTTACACAAAATAATATCCTCACTAAATCACAATTTGGGTTCCCAAAAGGATCATCTGTAGAAATGGCTATATATTCATTTTTAAATAACACATTTGAGGAAATGAATAATAAAATGGGCCCTGTAGTAATATTTTGTGATCTTGCAAAAGTATTTGACGGTGTAAATCATGAATTACTTTTGAAGAAAATGGAATACTATGGTATTTATTGAACTGCAGGTAAATGGTTTAAATCATACATGGAAAGTTGAATGCAAAAAGTTTCCAGTTTTTATTCCAAAATAGGTAAAGATGCTTTATCATACTGGAAGAAAATAAAACTTGGAATTCCACAAGGTTCTGTCCTAGGACCCCTCCTCTTTTTGTTGTACAACAATTACCATCCTGGAAACATATCCAACAAAGTTAAGAGTGTTTTATTTGCAGATGACACTAACCTGCCTGTGAGAAAAACACCAGACAGTAATCTATAATTTAATGTAAATGAAGTACTTAGTGAAGTAGCAAATTGGTTCAAGGCATTTCATTAAATTATATTTTGAAAAAAAAAAACACATTATATTAGGTTTATAACAAAAAATTATGCACAACAGGATTTACAAGTAAGCTATAAAAATAACACAATATTAGAAACAAAGAGTATAAAATTCCTTGGTATTAAAATATGAGAAACTCTGTTGGTGTGAACATATCACTTCACTACTGAATAAGTTAAGTAGTGCCACCTTTGCAATACGAACACTTTCTCTAACAGCAGATCTAGAATTAAAGAAACAGGTGTACTCCTCATATTTTCATTCAATGATGTCATATGGCATAATTTTTTTGGGGAAACTATTCACAAAGTAAAAAAAAAATTCGATGTACAGAAAAGAGCTATTGGGATGTTGTGTAGGGTAAAACCAAGAACTTCTTGCAGACAACTTTTTAAAAAACTCAGTAGTCTTAAAATGACTTCTCAGTATATATATTCTCTCATATGCTTTGTCATAAATCATTTTAACCTGTTTACTTCTACTTCATAGGTACATAATTTCAATACAAGAAACAGAAATAACTTGCACAAAACACAAACATCTCTTTTGTTAGTATAAAGAAGAGTTAATTATTCTGGTATACATCTGTTTAATAAACATCCCAATAGTATAAAACAGTTTGCAGATAATAAAGATATATTTGAAGAAAAACTGAGAGATTATCTTATTGGCAACTCCTACTTCATTCAAGAATTTGAACAAAATAATTAATTGTATTCAATATGACTTTTGCAAAATTCAGTTATAAAAATTAATATTTATTGTTATTCTCTTTATTTGTCCTTGATAATTGTTTTTACTACGATTATGACTCATATTGTATGTATGTGTATTTACCATGACATGTTTCACATCCCAGAGGCCCTTCCTCAGCAGGGATCCATGAAACAAGAATGATAAATAAATAAAATCCAAACTGATCAGATTGTCAGCTACAAGGAATGATGGCCCTCAATATTCAAGCATTATATAGTCTCCAGCATCGAGCTGATTTCCAGATTAGTCAATACAGGCGCATCATATACAGGAGAGATCAGAAATGGTTTGTTGAAGCATTCAAATTCATAAATGGATTGAACAGTGATATTTTTCAACTTTACAAACATCGTGGTGACCTGATGCCAGTTGACCGTGCCTATGCCTACTCCCATAAAGTTCCAATTGACCAGAAAAATATCATGTATGTGGTCAAGATAATGCAGTATACTCCACACAAATATATAAAATTCTACAACACAATATTGCAATGGGCTGCGGTAAGTGACGCAGAAGAACTTAACTAAATGCTTGATGGCAGTCTGAGAGGGAGACACTATTCAAGCTTAGTCACTCTCTTTTCTTTGTTTATTATTTATATGTGTTATCGTGATGTCTGCTCTTTGCACAGTTATTTCTAAATGTAATTCGGCTATATATATATATATTTAAATTTTACCTTGGAATAAACTTCAAATTAATTAAAAAATTTGAAATATACTTCATTTAACAATCAGTGAGATGCAAAACGAAAATATTCCATGCTCTTTGGATGTTAATTACGAGGTAATGGAGAACATTGCACGATATTGAGCAAGTGGAAAATATTAACCTCAATTAGTAGGTATTATAAACCACCAATAGTAACTTTTTATCTCCCGCCTACCGTTTACCTTTAATAACGTTTCTTTCGTTTCCTGAAAAATTAAGTCGCATGGAATGTTTTCCTTCTGCATCTCACCAATTAATACATATGTTATCTCTGTATTGCAATACTCTTCGTGAAGGCAGGAGATATTGCTGTCTTTGGGTTGATAGGCACTTCCGTCATTATTTTTGAAACTAAACACTTAAAAAGAAGTCGGCGGACACGAAAGGTTTTATCAAAGGCTCCTGCATTTGGTAAAACTTTCTTGGACACAAATATGGTTGTATAGCATATTCCGCAATTGCTATCTATAGAACAACTACAAACAACTGTTGTTTTCATGTTATTTTATTCCCCACATGAGTTTTGCCCTTGTGGTGTGGGGCATCATCGTGCTTTGAAACAACCATCCACGTCGGAGGTGCCTATAACAGTCACATCTTATAGCAGCATTTTCGAAATTTCTTCGAGTGTCATGTTTGCATGTCTCGTATAGTAGATCGCAAATGATATCACAGCAAATATTAATTGCCAGTAACCTACCACCTCGCCTTACCATCCTAAAACAATGGACCTATAAATCTCCAAAAAATTTCGAAATGAATCAAAGTGTAGTACAGAAATAACCATACTGTTTCTAATAATGTCAAGAATATCATATAACCTAATTTTAAAGTAGTGGGTAAAAAAATTGAGTTAAAAGTGATAGTTCATATTTGTTTTAAATATATAAGACATGAATTGAGTTGCCAACGTTTTTTGGCTAATTATAGTATTTTTTAGTATAAGTTATAAGAATATAATACACTTCAAAGAATATAGTATTTTATGAAAGAGAAAAAAGACAAAAAGCTATGTTTTTTACCTATTAATTTTTACAAAAACTGCAATTTTTGCATAAAATAAGGTGTGTTCACCAGTTTTACAAAGTGAGGGATATGTTATTAGTTTCAGAGGTACAAAAAAAATAATAATATTAATCCAACTATCTGAAATGTAGTATTTCATTGAAAATAGTTTAGTTAAATTGCGATGGGGCACACGCTCCGCCGACAATTTCTCTACACACCCATATTTACCATTTCTTGTACGCAAATACTTTTGACTAACACGAATTCTAATTTCAGATACTTTTAGTTATCATTTATCATTATTCCACTATTTGATTCACTTACCTACCAATGAAAATCTTCCCATTACCTGATGATCTAATCGAGTGCCAGTTGGGATCATGGACATCTCTTCCTTTCCATTGTTATAATTCTTATATCAATATCTTTCCAAGCCTTATCATCAAATATGCCCCACCACATTCCTATATTCCAATGAATCTCAAACCAGCTCCTTTTTTCACATCGATAACTGATCCTGTTCTGCAGTAATTTCAAGGGACAAATGCAAAAGCCCTTCTTTGCAACCCCTTTGAAACTCCTGTATTTGATACCCAAAATATTGGTCCCATTCTACACCACTGTATTCAAGCAAAAGGTGTGATCAAAATTTTGTTACCCAGTTCTCTCATTTCTCTGGTATATTCCCTCATCAGCTTCTCCAATAGATCAATGATTATGAAACCTTTTCTTACCACCCACCCAATCTGTCCTCTCCAGTTGAGTTTGTTATTAAATATTATGCCAAGATATTTATGCTTCAGGTCTTAAATAATCAATTCATTTCCAGTTCCCTAATTATAAACAACCTTAATTTTTTATATGTTTATTGGCATTTATCTCCATTCCATGTTGACCTGCCCCGCTAGATATCCTGTCCAGCTGTTAATAGTCTTCTCCTGTTTCAATCCTTTTAAATCCCATTATATCATCTCCTAAACAACCTAACTCCTGCCTGTGAACTATCAACACAATTATTTCTTAGTATAATGAAGAACAATGATCCCAATAAACTACCCTGTGGCACTCCTAATTTCACCTCCAAGTCTCGTGATTCAGAATTTCCTACCCATACGCTTTTTCTACCATTTAAAAATTCTCTACCTAGTCACTTTTTTTCTACCACTCAAATGGTTTTCATCTTATTTAGCACCATATTATGGCCCACTCTGACAATTGCCTTAGAAGTATCTGCACTCTGCACTTGTCCTCCTTTGTCGATTTGTACATAACTGAGATTCACATGAATATTCTTGCCTAAGCGATGTTGTCGATTAGCAAACCAGTTTGTTTCTTCACAGTAATTTATGATATGGTTGCATATTAATACCTCCATTATTTGATATACCACTGTTGTAATATTTAACCCTCTTTGTCGCTCCTCCTTTATGAACCGATATTGGTTCCGTACTTCTCCAGTCCTTTGAAAAGCTTCAGACTCAATCTAAAGAATCTGATATCCCCCTACGCAGTGGCGGATCCAGGGAGGGGCTAGGGGGCTCAAGCCCCCCCCCCCCACCCAAAAGAATTTATGTCCACCTCCGACATAGTAATGTTTGAGATTTGGAGACTTTTTTTATTTTTTTAAAAAAGGCTCTACTCATCTTTTAAGGGCGGCATGACTATAAAGCCTACATTTAACTGACAAGCCCCCCCCCCCAAACGAAATCCACTCAAGCCCCCCCTCCCAACCAAAATCCTGAATCCGCCACTGCCCATACATCTGTAGTAAAATTATCTACACCGGACCCTTTTCGCATTTTAGGCATTCTCAGTTCCTTCATAATATCCTCAGGATGAATTGATGATGTTTTATTAATGTATTATTCCTACTTTTATGGACAAGAACATTCTTTGATTTACACCTCCAATTCGTGAAGAATATTCCGTAATGGATGGAAGCAGTTGCTTAACATCTCTATTTTTTCATACTCTTGGTAACTTCTTCTCCAGTCTTATATATAATTGTCTGAATACTTTCCCCTCAGTTTTCTAACTTGGGTATATAAATTTCTCTATGCATCGTTCAGGGGTACCCTGCGATTATAATACTCTTCATAAATACATTTTTAGTTTCCCTCTTTACTGTTTTAAATTCCTTGCTTTTTCAAGCGTTCTCTGCTGTCTTGCTCTTATCTCTATTGTGTTCTCTTCTTAGCAGATTCATTAGCTTCATAATCTTCCTATTATAGTAGTTTCAGTACTAATCGTTTCTGTTTTGGTTTAGGCACTTCTTTAATCATTCTTATGAACAGTTTACGCTTCGATACCACTGTACTTGTGCCTTCCTTCCATATATTGAACCTTCCCATTAAATATCTCTTCAATTCTGAAAAAAGTTCCTTTTTGTAACTGTACCTATTACCATCTTCAATTTAGGCCACTGGTTTGATAATAACAGTTAAAAAGTTAATAATAAGTTATCAGAACACATGAAGTTGTGGTGGAGTCTTGAGGGGGTGAAGGCACATAGTGTCATATGCATTTCTCTCAACAATAATTTGATTTCACCTTCAAAAATTTTAATTTTCCGCCTGTATGACGTCTTTTACGCGCCAATTTAATGGATTTCATGATTATCAGAGAGTGCTCCATCGTCTCGCGTCCATTCAGTCTAAACAATATGTACATTTGATTAGATTTTCCTGAAGGAATAGCCATTAACAAATATCCTGTAAATGCTCACGTTATCTTCTAGTTTTTCTTTTAATAGATGCAATCGAAACATTATGGTAAAATAAAAAAAAACCTGTTGTTGGAGATCGTAACTAATTAGTGAATCATATGGAATAGAGAAATTAATGATAATCTTTTCACGGAAACATCTATGTAACGTACTAATTGGGGCTGATGATTAATTATTGTGTAATTAAATTAGTCCAGATCCCGGTAGTTCATCAAGTAAATCGTGATTACTGATGACTTCATGCTATACCGCCAGAAATGTAAAACGTACACTAATGCTCACCCCCTTGTTCATTTACTATCGAAGAGCGTGCGCTGCTTTTCACATTATTACTAACGTAGTCTCCACTGTGCTATAGCTCTGGCCAGATTAATTGGCGGGTGGCGTCAAATGCGCCGTTGCCAAGCCGTGCGTGTAACAGTTGTATTCACCTCTTTACTTGTAGTAATGGTTTATAACGTGTTTTAAGTAATTTATGATCACTATTCTGTAATAAAATATTGATGCATGTCATTTCGTTAAGAAAGTTATGCATTGCAGATGCGTTTAATATAATTGGAGGTTTCAAAGACCTGTTATTTATTATTCTATTATCTAATAAAATTCTCGACAGACTAAGGAAACTTATGGAAATACTCTTCTTTTATTTGTGGCTAAAAGTCCACGTGTTACATTTTATTTTCAGTTTGTATATTTATAACTAAAATCAAAATTTTATTTTGTCATCCTCTGCACTGAAAAACTTGCTTAATTAACGACAAAATTATCTGTTTATATATTACCACTCATCACTATCGTAAAATTCGTGTACTGTCCTCCTGACAAAGGACTGTCAAAGTCGCTAAGCTTTGTTAGAGTGCTGTATTGTTTCATATTTTTCTTTCGAGAAACAAACGTAGGTTATTTTCCCTCACGACACACGCGCTGGACAGTTCTCAAACCGACAACCACAAGCTGCAGCGCAAATAGCCTGTCCATTCCATAATTTTTTTCGCAATATGGTTGTTTTTTGCGGTAACAAATCACTGCAGTTTTTTATTTCGTCAATATCAAGTACGTCCATATCTTTCAAGTCTTTTCCTACTAGCGTACATGTAGAAGACAAAATTTCTCGATCATTGTCCACAAGAAATTTGAAATATTTATAAACATTGTGAATGATAGATTTACTGTGTTGTCTGCTTCAGCAGCGGTGGTTCTGCTGTCGATGACTTGCGTCTTGTTGGGAGTCGTTAGTTCGGAACACTTGGAATAGGAGAATAAGTCTCTTCCTAAGTATCCATTTTTAGTAGCAAGATTCTCTTGCTAAATTTCCCTAATTATAAGTTACTGCACTTTTTGTTCGGTAAAATTATTACACTAAATTACTACAATTAATAAATAACCAAAAGGAATTATTTAAATCGCACGTAAAAATCGTAAATCGCTAAAAATCAAAATATCCTCTCTCGAGCAAGTTCACACTCACACTGACACTTTCTAATTCCGATTCTCAGGTTCACACATTTTTAGTGAAAGGGAGGTGGAAGGTTTGGGGGTGGTTAGAGAGCTGTTGACGTTTGGACTAGGCAACACAGGCCGCACAGCGTTGCAATTTTCAGGTGATAGAAAGAGAGCGCATCGCGAGTTTGTCCCCAAGTACGGCAACAGCGCGTTCACACTGACCCGCCAATTACTCTGTCCACAGCTATAATAAGGGTTGCAAGTTCAGTTGTAGCGGTCGCCAGTCCAATGAAGTTTTTCTTTGGATGCGTGAGGATATTAAATGTCAGGTACGACCATTTACCACAAATAACATTCAGTACACAGATGCAGTTAGTTACACAATCCACAAGTAGATTTTATTAATTTTGTTAGGCAGCCACCAGATAAATAACGTTTAATACTTCATCACGAAAGATGCAAGGTCGCCGGCAAAGGTGAATGAAAGTGAGCCGAAGTCATAGTAATTCAAACAACAAACCATATATATGTTCCACACTCGCAGTAAGGCTTAACAATCCACGTATCATAAGTCATGTCCGTACATAAATAATCCAAGATTTGTCTGCTGCTAGGTGCGCGTTGTTTCCGCCTCCTCCGCAATTTTATCGTAGTCGTCCGGTAATTAATACTGCCATAATTTAACGACAATGTGAACGGATCACGATTTACACTCCCTGTTCCATGTGTTGACACATCCGTCCCGCACATTGTTTCCCGGCCGAGACCCTCTAACTCACTCCCACCTGCGATATTCTTCTTCATCGCCCTGCGAAGTTCTGTAGTTAAGAGTGTACAGAGATATCCATAAATCACTCAATGGCGTTACAAGTTACCGTAAAAATATTTATATCATTATACCCAAAGCTCAAACTGTATCCCTAGTCCCTAACAGTTGTAACGGTATTCCTAAAAATAAGACTTCTTGTAACCTTATTGGGCTTTACACCTAATTCACATCATTTTAGTAGCAACTTTTTATATACTATATTTATACAACACTATTTACATCAACCTTTTTACAAATTTGCAGTGGCATAAGCAGTGCAATATTCATATATACACACCGATAAATGGTATATTTTATCTGCACTCATACACTATCGACAAACATTCCATATATTTGAGCCACATTCATAAGCTACTTACAAACTCAAGTGCACACTTGTGCCCCCACGGTAGGTTCTCTACCCGTTGGTGAAAATATACCTTTTTTGGTATAGTATTTACAATGTAGAGGGAGGAGTCTATTCTTCGCTGCAGATAGAATTTTGGTGTTGCTCCATGGAGAAAATTTACATAGTCTTCCATCTGCAGCTTTCGTAGTCATATCCTTAGCCCGTCTAGAGTTCTGGCCCGAATCCAGCTGGAATGTGTAAATTTTTTTATCGCAACCCAGCAAACTCAACAATAGGGATGCCATTCGCCTCGTCCTTCATAACGTCGACAACCTTTTCATTATGGGAATCTATTCCGAAAGGGTAGTCAGCTCTATGTCCAGAAGTGTCAAACTCATCCTTGTTGTGGAGCATCACTTCATATGAATAACAGTTCATTATGCAAACGAAACTGTCCGTGTCAATATAAAGCAGCATGGGGCTTCCAAAGCGAAGAATATTGAATTCATAATGAAATCAATACATCCTCACTTTGGAAAGGTGAAGAATACACATTTCGACACACACAAGTTTGTTATAGAGGATCCGCAATTTATCTATCTCCAGGGTTATAAATTCAAGAAAAATAATCATCTGTTTGAACCGTGGTGAAGTTACGTAATTGCGGGTACCGCGGCAACCCACCCATCTAGCACACAATTTCATGTCGCGTTGTCTTCTAATATCCTCCATAGTTTTGCCGAAAATAGAATTGTTCATTAATTTATAGAAATATCTCGAAGTCTGTGTTAGCTTGTCGACGAGAATCCGTCTTGAGAGAGACGGTGACTAGTTGAAAGAAATCACGCGATACATTTTGCTCACTTGCAACCCCAAGTCTACACATTGCTTGAGGCCATCAACTTGGGGAGCGTAGAACCTACTGGGACTTTGTGCTCTGGACATGGTGGTAGATATGCCAGAACATTGTATTTATCCTGAGGATTTGTAAGATCTCCCTCCAACACGATTCCCCTGGGCGAGTCAGATGAAACGTTCATAAAATCTATGTTTGCAATCTGCTTGGCCGACAAACACTGATGCTTAGACATGACCCAGCCATACAGATTGTTCACGTCGAAGTACATAGTAAAATTGTCTGTCGCCTCGCGGTTGTACTACGACATATACTTGTTATTTGCCTCGGCGTACCTATCGACGCATTGGCAAATACCTCCACGAATTCCATGTTCGAAAAGGAGCAGCATGTCGATATCTGTCAGAAGGTCCAATTAGACACGTGTCCTCCTTAACATTGCCTGCCACGAAAGACTTGGAGATGTAAAGTAGTGGGCATGGTCCAGGATATATTTCCCCAAATATACACTCCTAAATTTTTCAAACATATCTGCGAGTAACCGCACATTGTGCCCATGTACAGACTTGCATATTTGCCCAAACTCTTGATCTGGAAAGTCTAAAACACTTGTGTCGCGTGCTCGTAATCGGCATGTGAAGTTTCAGACTCCAACGACAAACTGTAAAATGTTGATTTTGGAGGAAGCGTAACCTCGTAAAACTTCTCCACGAATCCATAAATTCGTGGAGGTAGACTCTTTTCCGCTTAACTAATTGAAAGATCTCAAGGTCGGTAAAATGAGTACGAGTAATGTTCGCCGTCTTCAAGGGTTCCAACCGGTTTGTCTAATGGGGCCTGCATAAAACAGTAAGAGTCCAGAAACCTTAATATAATTGTAGTATGTTCAACCATTTTTGAAAAAGAAATGTAGCGTTGAGTGTTTAAGGGAAGTACAACCATCCCATCGACGTTGAGGTCGGATAATGAGATAATTATAAAATGTGCCTCATACCCAGAAAGATTATGAAAAAATGGGTATATACTTTTTAGTCTTAAACCGCAAATTGCAGTAATTGTGTTCAGCCTCCGTAAATGCACCTGTGATGTGACAGTGATTTCGGACCTTAACAGTCCCCGGTTCAATGACGTTCTCACAGATGTGGCATACTGTAGCATCAGCGAAATTTGCTTCTTGCTCTTCTGTCATTACAAGAGGAAATTTTATCAACATCCTAGGCAAGTTATACCACAAGCCATATCTCGGAGTTTGGACGCGAGAAAGAGTTGAAATGTAACAGACTACGAACGTCTGGACCATCAATCTGGTATGCCGCAGTGACTGGGGCGTGTTTCTGGACATTGGTTGAGTGAGAGGCGTCGGGTGGAGGGATGCAAGAATCGTAAGGTTCTAACAAACTTTCCAGGCATACATTGCTTGTGTGCAAAATCCTTAAACTTTAAGGTTTTATCGTCATCGCCGGGAAAATGTACTGTAACTGGATCTGCCCTTGCGCAATCTATCTCGAGACGCCGAAGGAGATATTCGCGACTGAAATGCTGCAGAAATCTGTCACATATGTGTACTCCAGGAAACCTATAAAAAAGAAAACACATGTTAAACCACTATATGAATTCGAAAATGAATTTTTTTGAACCAGAATATTTTATTGTCTCACTATAAAATAATTCTTGTTCCCAGTAACAGACACTAACACTCATACTCTGGTAAGTCTATAAAAAATTTATGAAGCATACTCTACTGACAATAAAATAAGTGTTGTTCCAAGTCAGCGCTGGGTAAACCCTCATGCTCGAGCAAATCTATAAAAAGGATAGCATAGGTTAAACCCCTTCACGAATTTGTTAAATGAAAAATTTATGAACCACACTGTACTCAAATGAATTTACGTTAAGACACAAACTTCGGTCCTGCAAATGGTAAACACCTGGTTTGAGCAGGTCCGGACACGTTGGCGACAGGCTCATTCGCGTACGCGGGCGGCCTCAGAACGATAGAAATCGACGATAAGAATAAAGCTGATATCTAGTTTCATAGAATGTATGAATATAACAGAGTGAGGCTTACCATTTAGATGAATGGGTTGAATCCTCTTCCTTTTACTGCGTACATCACAGGCAGATAGATCCTCATACCCCAGTAAATCCATTAAAAAAAAAGATAAATAGTTTAAAACACTTCATGGATTTGTTAAATGATAAATCCTTGAATCATACTGTACTCAGTATCAAATAATTCTTGTTCCCAGTCACAGATACAAGCACTCGGTAAACCCTCAAACTCCGGTAAATTTATAAAAAAAGTTAACATAGGTTAAAAGCCCCGCAGGAAGTTTTTAAATGAAAAATTTAAAAAGTATAGTATACTCACAATCAAATAATTCTTGCTCCAAGTCGGCACTGGGTAAACTCGCATGCACCGTTAAATCTATAAAACGGATAGATTAGGTTCTAATACTGCATGAATTTGTTATATGGACCAATTCACTCTGTACTCATCTGAGTCTGCAGTAAGAGCCGCAAGCCCCGGTCCTGCAGATGGCAAACACCTGGGCGGAGCAACGACAGGAGAACCTGAAACTTTAGAAACTAATGGTCTGAATAAAGATGTTATCTAGCTACATGGAATGTATGAATATAACAAAGTGAGACTTACCAGTTGGTTGCTTGGGTTGAATCCTTCTTTTACTTGGTGCGTCACAGGTACTAGTAGTGTGTAGACCCTCATACCCCAACCCTTCAGATGGTATATATGTTAAATTGATTTTTTTTACAGATGACATAGGTTATTTCTAAAGAAAAAAATTATTATTAAAAACTCACTGTCAAATTTACCAAATAATTCCAAAGTCTTTTCGTTTGAACTGAAAACAAACTGACATCCATCAGCACTTGCTCCTTCAGAAGGTAATAGATAAGACAGGTTTAAACACTACTTGAATTTGTTATATAATTTTTGTAATGAAGCATACATTTTTTACTCACAACGAAATAATTCTTTACTGGATAAACCCTCATGCTCTGGTAAATCTAAAAACAAAAAAGAACAAAAATAGCATAGTTTAAAATAATACATGAATTTGTTTAATAAAAATTCTGAATAATATCAGTAACTGAAACTAACACTGTATGCAAAACATAATTACCCTGTTGAATCATATATGCGCATTGTTCACATCTCCTCACGTCATCGAAAAAGAAAAAAACAAATTTCTAGTGCTTTGGGAAGACATTGCCCTTATGGAAGTTTTGATTCAACTGGGTAAGTTTGTGTTGAGCTCGCTTCCTTTATATACCTTCGGACTAGAATATATCTTTGTCAAGTCAGTGTAGGGAATCCACATTAATATATGTAATTGGAGTCAGCGACAGACCCGGCTCTGTAGCAATCAAACCCCGCTGTGGGTCAGGCCGGTTGATATGTGGTTGACAACTGGGAAGATTGCCAATCAGCTAGGAAGTCGTTTAATATCTGCCTGACAGCCGGAGCATTTCCAATTTGCTAGGAGACCTTTTAATATCTGGTGGAACGCGGAGACACACTGGCAATCTACACCCTGGAGCGCGCCGCGCCACCTTTGTAGGAAGGTGGCCGCAGGGGGTGGGAGTGATTTAGAGCCACATATCGTACGTTCCAAACATACCTACTATTGGAGATATACTTAAAACACTGTTGTTGTCGTCGTCGTCGTTGTTGTTGTTGTTGTTGAGGCTTAAGGCCGCGTCGATGACGGGGTAATTAGCGCCCTAACAACAACCGGCTTAGAAATGTGGCTTAACCCTTTCCTCCCTGACGGTACTTATAAGTACCACTGTATTTACCACCATATAATTCAACAATACCAGTGTCCACTGCTTTGTTAAGCCTGTTGATGTATTGTTGTATGATTAGGTCAGACAATGACAACATTTATTTTTAAACTAGCTGTTACCCGCGACTTCGTACGCGTGGACTTGGAGTTTCAATTCCAGAATTGGATATAGAAAACTGTTAGTAACGTAAGATTTGTCCCAAACAACACCGAGTCGACATAATATGATGGAAAACCATCATTATATCATCCTATCATCTAATCTGTCTCATGAAGAGAATCAATTTACAACATATTTAAAAACAGAAAAGTAAGCGAAGGTGCGGGGATGTGTGTGTGGTTTGGTTTTTTTCTTCTTTATTCAACATGAGCATCTGAATCATATAATCTAATAGCAGCACATTGTCTTCTAGACCTGCACCTTAGGCCAGGTTTACGTCCGTAAGGCATATCAAAAAGGAAGACAAATTGGTGCCAGAAACTTTTATACAGACACAAATGAATAGTACAGTGCAGAGCAAATTGACTTCTATACTAAATAATAAGTTTTGTTTCTTATCGAAATTTATTAATAAATCAAACACTAACAGATTGCGTGACTGAGCAACCAACGTAACATTACAGACTAACACACGAATCTGTCTGTCTTTCATCATTCGATAAGTTCTTAAAATTTCGTGACTAAAACTGTTATTCATGCCGAAAAAATGTCCTGTGTCCTTCCTACACTATTTCATTGTTAAATTCCATCAATATTGATATAGCCATTTAGTCGTCAAAACGTAACAAAAAGACAGAAACTTACTTCCACATTTATAATATAATAGCTGGTACCCACAACTTCGTTCGTGATTGTAAAGTATTCATATTGACAGCTGTAGACATCTAACCACCATAGTGCACGATGGGAGACTCGATACTATTACCACACACAAATACCAGTCTTCTGCGCTATGTAGTTCCGGCAGCAAAGTAAAATTTACGGATACACACAAGTCTTTGGATGAAATACGAAAATATTCATGATCGACCAATTTCGAACACCATATCTCACACACTCCCACAGTTACCGAATTTCGGCCAACGTTGTGATCGATGGGTGACTCTGTGTTACTACCACACAAAAACGCCGGAAATTTGCGATTGATAGTTTTCACTTAAAAGTGATACAACGTGACACATGCGTCTTTGGCAGAAATATGAAATTGCCGCAGGTCGACCATTTTATCCCCCATTTCTCCCACACCCCCATAGCTACCGACATCTAACAACCATAGTGCACTACATGCGATTCAATTCTACTACCATACACAAACACCAATGTTCTATGCTATGTAGTTGTGGCAGAAAAGTGACATATGCGGAGACAGTCGAAATTCGAAAATATCCTTGGTCGACCATTTACAACCACCATATCTACCACAGTAACACAGTTTCTGAAATTCGGCCGCTGTTGTGATCGAAAGGTGACTCTGTGCTACTACTACACACAAACGCCAGTTATCTGTGATCTATAGTTTTCGCTGAAAAGTGATACACCATAACACTTTTGTCTTTGGCAGAAGTATGAAATTGCCACAGGTCGATCACTTTCAACCCCCATATCTCCCACACCCCCATAGCTACCGACATCTAACAACCATAGTGCACTACATGAGATACGATTCTACTACCAAACACAAACACCAATGCTCTATGCTATGTAGTTGTGGCAGAAAAGTGACATATGCGGAGACAGTCGAAATTCGAAAATATCCTTGGTCGGCCACTTACAACCACCATATCTACCACAGTAACACAGTTTCTGAAATTCGGCCGCTGTTGTGATCGAAAGGTGACTCTGTGCTACTACTACACACAAACGCCAGTTATCTGTGATCTATACTTTTCGCTGAAAAGTGATACACCATGACACTTTTGTCTTTGGCAGAAGTATGAAATTGCCACAGGTCGATCACTTTCAACCCCCATATCTCCCACACCCCCATAGCTACCGACATCTAACAACCATAGTGCACTACATGAGATACGATTCTACTACCAAACACAAACACCAATGCTCTATGCTATGTAGTTGTGGCAGAAAAGTGACATATGCGGAGACAGTCGAAATACGAAAATATCCTTGGTCGGCCACTTACAACCACCATATCTACCACAGTAACACAGTTTCTGAAAATCGGCCGCTGTTGTGATCGAAAGGTGACTCTGTGCTACTACTACACACAAACACCAGTTATCTGTGATCTATAGTTTTCACTGAAAAGTGATACACCATGACACTTTTGTCTTTGGCAGAAGTATGAAATTTCCACAGGTCGACCACTTTCAACCCCCATATCTCCCACACCCCCATAGCTACCGACATCTAACAACCATAGTGCACGACAGGAAAGACGATTCTACTACCACACACAAATACCAATGGTCTATGTTATGTAGTTGTGGCAGGAAAGAGAAGTATACGGAGATACGAATTTTTGGTCGAAATATGAAAACGCCCTGCACTGACCAACTTTAATCATTATATCTCCCACATCCCCACAGCTATCGGCATTCGGCGAACGTTGTGCACGACAGGAAACTCCATGCTACTTCCACCAACAAACATCAGTGATCTGTGCAAGGTAGTGGTGGCTGAAAAGTGGAAAATAGGAAAAAAACACGTCTATTTTTATATATAAATAAGATTTCTGGGTGAAATTGCCGAGAAATTAATTTTTTAAGTTGGGGCTTGACAGCATACTGACCAAAGTAACAAGTGGTACATTACAATGAATTTTTAGATGATAATTTACTTGGTAGGTGTCAATTTCTGTTATTACGTTTTTAGTTTGAACATTTAACCATATATTTTTTACCTATAAAATATGTTTTTCTAGTTTCTTTACTAAATAATCTAGAAAAACCAACGTGGACTTATAAGTACCGTCAGGGAGTTCTGGGTAGTTTTATACAGATTATTGGTCAATAGATTTAGCAAGCATACAATTGGTTTTATCATTGTTTTTGATATTTTCAAATGGATATTTTTATGAAATATGCTCTGATTGAAACTCTTCTCTTAGAAGTTTATAATTTATCAAGGCAAAAATGAGGAAATGACTGGAATGTTCTCAGATTACTCTTTAGGTCAAAGACTCTTAGAATAGACTGAAAAAAATGGAGCAATGCTGATGTGATCTAGTATTATCATTATTTTTCATCAGTTTCATTATTAAAAAACTGAAACAACTTTTGTTTGTGGGAGAAACAGACACTACTGCAAGGGACTTTCTAACAATCTGCTGATGGAAAACTAAAAAGAGGAGATTGTGACAATGAATTTACAAACCTAGGTATTCCTACTGGAAATGGAAGGATAAAACGGTCATATATTTAGTATCAAATTTTCATGGCAGCGGTGAAACTCCACTACACTGGTTGGGGTCAATGGCAACTTCAACAGATGGGCCCTCTCTCGGGTTGGATTGGTGACCTGATGGATCTTGGACCAGAGGGCCTCTCTGGCCGGTCATCGGGGGCCACCTCCGGCAGTAGGTCCCATAGCATTTTGCCCATCATGCTACCCTGTTGTTACACCACTAGTTATTTGCAAAGAAAAAGATGGATTGAAGTCGACAACTTCATGCTCAGGAGTAGTCAAGGACTACAATACCTTCATGTGTGGGGTTGATACTGCTGATCAGCTGATGACTTTGTGCAATGCTGACAGAAGATTACCGAAATCATGGTAAAGATTGTTTTTGGGAATTCTGGATGTTGTATTTGTCAATTCCTATAACATAAATTATCCGATATTTGAAAAAAGTCAGTAAAATTTTTTAGAAGATCCTTTGCACAAGGTATGATGACTATGAAGGATATCGGTAAGAAGAAAAGGTCATCTATATATATTTCACCAAGCCCTCATCCATTCAAACAACACAAGTCATACTATTCCACAATGAGAGATGTAAGATTGGGAAACAGAGGTATACACTGTCCCTAATTTGTAAAAATCAGATGAAGATGTGAAGTATGTAGAATGAAGAAAATACAGTCAAAACATCATTCCAAATGTTGCACTACAATGTCTTTTGTGTCTGAATGAGCAAAAAGAATTTTTTTTTTTTTTTTTTTTTTTTTTTTTTTTAAATATCATGAGGCAAACATTTCATACCAATATGAACATAATTGATTTCAATTGCTATTTCTGTATGTCATGTGATACACCAAGTCCCTGACGGTACTTATAAGTACCGGCTTAGTAATTAGCACTTAGAGATCCAAAAAAAAAATTTGAAAAAATTATGTGTGTTTAATTTCAAGTACCTTTATACAAATATATAATTGAAATTATAAATTTCCCTTTTTTTCCAATAGCCGGTAGGAAAGGGTTAAAGGTTAAAATATAACCGTCTGCATGGCCGACTGTAAAGCAGTTGGCCATACAGACGGCAAAATTAAATAAAGTACCAAAAAGTTGGCTGTAAATGGGCCATTAAAATATGAACTTTACAAACTACGTCTGGTTGGCTGTAAAGAGGTCAACTAGATTTAAAAGCTTAAAAGTAATGGTTAAAAAATTAAAACTTTTGGGATAAGACCGGCCAGTACACAAAATTTTAAAACTTTAGCCACATTACCAGCGTCATTATTTAAAAGAAAAGGACAGATCGTTGGCTAGGCCAACGTCTACCCATAAATCCAAAAGTAAAACACAGTAATTTAAAATGTGACGTACCGTCAAAGGTACGCCACAAGCATCACATTCCGGTGGGTCCTCCCGGAGGAGAAGAAAGCTATGCGTCAGAGGACAGTGCCCTATACGGAGGCGAGTAAGGATAACCTCATCCTTCCTCACCCGCTGGAAGGAGTTGCTCCACGGCTGAACGGTCGGTTTGATCAACTGGAGCTTATTATGCTCGACTTCCAGCCAATGGCTCTGCCCTGAAAAACAATTCTCTTCGCCGCCGAGGCAAGATCTGACTTTGGGACAGGATCATAGTCAATTCTACCTCGTCGCAAGCTAACTAGGCAGCTTCATCGGCTTTCTCGTTTCCCCTGATTCCCACCTGGCCAGGTATCCAGCAGAATAAAACCTCCTTTCCGTAATATTGGAGGGAATGGAGGGCGTCCTGGATGTCCTGGACTAGACGGTTTGCTGGGTACATGTTTCCTAAGGCCTGAATACAGCTGAGGGAACCACAGTATATGATGAACCTCTTACGGCGCATTACTTTCATATGCTGGAGCGACTTTAACACAACATAACACTCAGCGGTGTAAACGCTGCACATGCCATCCAGTTTGTTTGTGTAAGTCGCTCGAGGGAACACTACGGAGAAATCAACTCCTTTAGTCTGCTTAGATCCATCCATATACACCGGGGTAAACATGTGATACTGATTTAAAATATCTCTAAATATATTGATAAAAAACACTGTCAGTGGTAAACAGTTTGTTATACCGAGGCAGATCAAAGAATATTCTGGGCCTCTTTAAAAGCCAGGGAGGAGATTTACTCCAACCCTGGTGATAAAAAGCAGGCAGTTCAAACCCATATTCTTATAACATAGCCCTTGTAGGGTAGCTGAACGTTTTAGTCGCACTATGGCGACTGGTATACAGCCGTTCGAGGTCTGGATGCATAACTAGATGCACGGGACTGCCAGGTGCTATGGCGATGTGTACGCAGTGTCGCACCATGACGAGACGCCGACGGATGGTAAGCGACGGCTCGCCAGAGTCAGCACAAATGCTGACAATAGGGCTGGTGTGGTGAGCACACGTGGCGAGCCGAATACCTGCATGGTGGACACTATCCAACATCCGAAGATAACTGTCCCGTGCCGATCCATAAACGATGCAGGCGTATTCCAGTCGCGACCGTACAAAGGCTCTATAAAATTGTAGCAGGCAGGAGCGGTCAGCACCCCACGACCTGCAACAAAGATATTTTAAAACGGTTAAGGTTTTTAAGGCTCTCGCTTTCGCGTGTGGAAGCCAAGTTAGCCCACTGTCTAAAATGAGGCACAGAAAGCGAACAGTTTCAGTGAAACGTAAAACGGTGTTCCTCAAGCTGATATGGGGCTCTGGTAAAAGACTTCTGCTACGAGGAAAAAGTAAACACCGGGTTTTCTCAGCAGAGGAACGAAAACCGGTGTGCACTGACCATTCACCCAGCCTGTTCAGCGCGAGTTGCAGCTGCCGCTAAGCGCTTCTCAGGCTGGAAGATTTACAAAAAATTAAAAAATCATCCACATACAAATAGTATTGTATGGGTCTCCTAATTACGCCGGTGATGCTGTTAATGGCAATAGCCAAAGGGGTCACGCTTAAAACTGACCCTTGAGGAACACCTTTTCTTGAATAAAAAGGTCTGACACTTCACCACCGACTCGGTACCGGAAGCAAAGTCCTGATAAAAAAGATTTTAAAAAGTTGGGAAACATCCTCTAAATCCCCATTCATACAGTTGCTTTAAAATAGCATGCCGCTAGGTAGTATCGTAGGCTTTTTCTATGTCGAAAAACACTCCAATGAGGTGTTGGCTGCGGATAAACGCATCATGAATTGCCGCTTCTAACAGGACTAGGTTGCCCAAGGTGGAACGGAACTTCCTGAATCCACACTGAAAGCGACTAGGAAGGTTTTGTGATTGTAGACACCAGACGAGGCGGTGATTTACCATCCTATCCAGTGTCTTCCCCACGAAGCTTGTCAAGGCAATACTACGATAACTGCTTGGCAACTATTTGTCTTTCCCAGGTTTTAAAATAGGAATTAGTGTTGCTTGTTTCCACGAGTCGGGGAAGTGTACTCCGGTCCAAATATGATTAAAAATATCTAAAAGTACTCTTTAGCATCATTATTAAGATGCCTCAGCTTCTGGTACTGGATCATATCAGGCCCTGTAGAGGTGTCGTTGCCGCTGTTTAGTGCCGTTAAAAAACACTCCCCATGTTTATCAAAATTGTTTTATTAATCGGGCTTTGATGAGCAGAGGTGGGAAGATGATTTTTTCTCTCTCAACGGAAGGTTCTTGTAATATATTGACAGTTCTACAAGGAGGCATATTTTTTTTCGATGCTCCAGTCTTTCTTAATAAAGTGATTATCACGTCTCTAATATCTCACATTCAAAGGAAAAATGAGTATTTTGTATAATCCGTTTGCTGTACTAATGGAACATTCACAATCTTTACGTCAACGCAAATTACCTCATGATACAGAATCTTCTCTAAAAACGACTTAATTGCATAATATTTTTCACATGTACGAAAAAAATAACTTACGGACTGTCACTGACATGCACACACTTATAAACATCATGCACTTTGACTAACACCTAATACATAACAGAGAGATGTCACTTAGATTAAAAACACTAGACCTGATATTTCAAAATGGAGGTCATATTTGGAATCAGGGGAACAATTTCGTATAAAAATGATGTTCACTGCCTGACACCAAAATTCTTGTTGCCAAGTTTAATGAGTGTTGTTAAGTGTATAGGCATGATTTGTATTATTTGATGACAAAAGAAGGGAGAAGGGAAAGGTATAGTGCCAGTCCATTCAGGCATACTGTTCCGAAGTACAAGGACAGCCAAATTTTACGTTCCCATCTGACGGGTGAAACAACAACACTTTCATTGCTCCCGCTCCACACATTTTGAGAAGAGATTTAACATAGGATTTTGATACATAACCTTTTCGTTAGAAAGTGTGTACAACCACACCTCTAACCCTGCTGACTACGTCCCGTAAGAAGAGCACTCGTTCCTCCACGAGGGCTACTACCTGCTAACGTAATGTCGAGCGCCAGACATCGTATGGTGTCTTGGAGATCTCGGCCAAAGAGGCGCATATGTAGGTACCATGACTGATAACATAAAAAATAAATAAATTTTGAAATGGTTATTTTTCGGCCAAATTAGTTTGCATGAAAGATATTAAAACACACCTTTAATACTTAATTATAAAACAAATTATAGAACAGCTCCTAATTCAGCCATAGTTTCTTAAAAATAATCTTATAAGAACTTTTTCTTCATTACTACCTTACACTTCGTATTAAGAACAACTCTGTAACTTTTTAACTTAATTTATATTTACGCATGATGCTCAAGTTTCTTTTAAGTCATAATTCAAAGTAATAGAAAATTAAAGATTAATTCCGGTCCTCTCATTTAATTTGAAAATAAAACTTTTTGCATGAAATTCCTAACCAGGACTGGGAATAAGCTAGTTACAAAGTAAGGGAAGTCCGTTTAGGCTAAAGCGAAAACATCAAACTGTTTAGAGTTCCATCGTACCAAAGTACCAAGTGAAGTGAATCATTATCTTATAAATGATGTTTGTGAATATTGTTCAGATTTACTTGTTTGGAAATTCTTGTGGCATATGGATATCAGGTGAACATTGTGCTCTCTTAGGTATTTCATTGGTCAATAGAACTGGGAGCCAAAATCACAACTAGAACCATTCTAACTCATTGTTGTACGCAGAACGACAGACTGCAAGGTAAATATGGAAAGACCAAGCACTATTCAGCACATGAAATTAGTTTTATAAAGAGTTTTTATTTATTAAATGTATAAACTATGTGCTCTTGCTGACTTGCTGCTTCATTTTAAGACTTCAAGCGCCTGCAAAGATGTTCGCCCGCTGTACTCTAAAGTTGCACTTGCAGCTTCCCTCTCGGAGTTATACACTAAGCCTTCCAATTAGGACAGGGGCACGTGATCCTAATTATTTTGTTTATCTTCAGAGCACAAGGTTCTCAATTGCACATTAATTCTGCAATAAAACGCTGTTCTGAGTAAATTTCTAGAAATTTCAACTACTGAATTCTAGTTGTACTATTTCATACCAACCGTAACGGAGATTTTTTTTGCTTATGGCTTTACACCTCGTCGACGTCGAAGTCATTTGAAACGGGAAAGGACTGGGGGCAAGGAGCGAGAAGAAATTCGGCCATGGCCTTTTGAAGGAAGCATCCATCATTCGCCTTGAGTGATTTGGGGAAACCATGCACAACTCAAATCTGGATGAAGTTTTCCGTATTTTTTTTAAAAAAAACATTTAAGGTGACCAAAAATTTGTATTCAAGATGATCTCAATGAGAAATAACATCTTGGTTGATGTCTTACAAATCAAACTTATGGATAGTTATATGACACGTAACTTGCAATACGAACGTAATATTAAAACTGAGATTAATGAAGATTAGCGGAATCACATTTTTGATTCGATACAAAATTCGGATTGGAATGTTGGGATCGCGATAGTCTAGTTAAAGTGTAATAAGATCGAAGATAGATGACCAAACAAATAAAATAATAAATTACTTATTTTTCCGGGTGTGAAAGCATAAAACAATGTAAAAAGTCAGATTTAAAATGAATATAAAAAAAAGACTGGAAACATAATTAATGACATAAACATGAATGTGCGAAGGGAAGTGCTTTCTAAAGTCAAAACTATTGTATGCTTATTCGAGATGACCGAATATATCCAGCAGTTTACTAATCGTATTCTGATACGTGAATCATGTGTTTGTTTACACGTTGCATCCAGTGTTGCCATCTGTGAAAATAATTTTCGTTTGACTTTTTTACGAGATGGAATAGTCTGATAAAGAAATCGCTGTCACACCACTATAAAAATGAAAAATGGATAAGAAGACATTTTAAGGACACTCAGAAAGCTCAGGATAAGTTTAATATTTGATTTCGGTATATTATTTTGACTTAGGAAAGTGGAAATATATAAAAATCCGTCAGTGATTTGAATTCCCATGTACCATACGTACACTGCAAGCCATAGCAGCTTCTAACGACAGAGATATGTAGAAGAAATCGCTCCGGTAATAGGTGAGATGAATATTTATCGGAAGTCAGTGAGCCGTATCATCAAAAAAGACTTAAGTCTATGGGCCTTCAATCGACATATCATATGATAGTTGACTGTGGCTATTAAAAAAAAAAATTCTTGACGATGTACACAGGTAATTATCACAAAAAATCTCTTTTACCAGCGAACTAAATCCTCATCACCTTGGGAAAATTCAGTAATCTAAATAACAGGATTCATGTCTGTCCATCTGTAGAAGCCTCCGAACTGGTTTAATGGGTTATAAAAGGTTATCAACCAGCGTCAGTCACGGTTTAGTGGGGGTGTTTCTTACAGTGGGCTCACCAGTTTGCATGTCTGTTACAAAGGCGTCAAAACATCAGTCAATTTACATCAGGAACCTATTCTGGAAGCTATTCGCTCTTGTCTCATATTAAGGAATCCTGATTTACGTTTTCCTTGGTTTTTCCGAAATCACTCCAGGCGAATGCCAGGGTGCTTCTTTCAAAATGCCATGTTCAAATTCCTTCCCATTCCTTGCCACCAGTCCTTTCCCGCCTCTGTTGAACTCGACGTCGACGAGGCGTAAAGCCATAACCAAACAAAAAGGAAGTTGTTGTGTAGCTATTAAGCAGATTGTTTCCTTTAAAATCATCCTTGTACGTTGCTGCAAGATTCCACGCTGGCTCAGAAACAATTTACAGATTTCGCGAGCACTGAGTATTACCCGTCTGGAAGTCTAGAGCTGAAATCTGTATTTTACAAGTTACTTCCATTCCGCTTTGGAGGACATTGTATACCATAAAAGTTACGGTAGTACTGAATCATGAAGCAAACAATGACACGACATGTAGTAAGCGAAGTGGTTGCTGCGATTGATGGGAGGCCGGTATGGCTAATGGCTGGAACATACTTCTGCACGTGTCATTAATATATCCCATTTGTATTTGTTATTAATGGAATGAAATTTGTTCAAAAATATTTTGTAGTTTTTCGTGTATTGTATAAAGTATTTGATTGGATGGTTGACAAGTTGAAATGTTTACAGGTGTTATTGTTATTTATGAGCAATATTTCTGGCTGTTTCATTACTGACAACATCTTTCTGTTAGCAATTGTAACGAAACTTGTCTTTGGGTAGCACCGAACCCGTGTAAGTAGCTACTCGATGTAGTGATTGGTTTGCGTCTCCATTTCGTTCTGGAAGTTATTTAGCTAACCTTCTAGATGTTTAATCAGCCGCCTATCCAAAATCGAGGCTGACTAAGCTTACAAAACGCACAGAATCTTGAAATGGCCTATTGTGGGTGACTGAAAATTTTCTCTAAGTCTAAGACTTGCGATGTTCTGTTTTGCTCTTGACTTAATTTCTGACACCTTAAGACTTGCGTCGTTCTTTTATTGATATGGGTTACTATGAATTCTTATGGATACAAATAGAAGATGTGTTTCTTGAAATGTAACTCAACTTATTCAAGAGTAAAACAACTGCTGTTAGCTTCATGTGCAGAGAAATATTTAGAATGAATGAAAAACTACTAACACTCAGTCTGCCACCATGCCCTAAATGAGCATGAATTTAGCTAATTTCGATCGAAAATGAGCTGTGAAGTAAAGTAACTGGTGGCGGCTGTCCTTCAGGGTAGTGTTAATAAACGCACAGCACCACATAAGTCAGGGATGGTGATCAATGGCACGCGTGCTGATGATGGCACCTGACCAAATAGTTTGGGCACGGGATTAATTAAGTAGGTACCTGATCGATATAAGTAATTTATTTTTTCGTTTATATAATTTAAGATCATAGTAACAAAGTTCATCGTAAACGAAACTACCGTTGCCGGAACGACTACAGACTGCACAAAAGAGATAGATTTCCAGCGAATTTTCTGACTGAACGGACTGAGTGATCGAGTGAGGCGGCTCGGCTGCGGCAGGGGCGCTAAGCTTACTTATACACTTGTTTGTTTTCGTTTACCTCGTTGACTGCTTCTACCAATTACGCAAAGTTCTTGCATTTAAACTAATTTATTTAACACAGCACCTTTTTAAGTTTGTTTGAGTTATATCTACGACTATTCAACATGGCTAATTTGGTAAAGAAAAAAGAGAAAAAAAGCGTAAGACAAGTGTAATAGAGAGGTTCAATCTTGGCGGACTGAGAAAATTGGTATGATTAATGATGACAAAGCGGCATGTGCTTTATGTTCTGGAACAGTGTGTAAAACATCACCTGTAAGACGGCACTGTGAAGCAAATCACGAATCGCTTTGAAACCGTTTATCAGATGACTCCACTTCAGCTTGCATATTACTAATAGTAACAAAGTATGAACCCAACATAAGTTATTTGGCATTTAATTTGCAACAATAGAAGTTGCATTAGTTTCATTTTATTTCTTTGCACATTAATTATTAAGTCATGATTGTTTGATGGCACGTCAAGTCTTCATTCAACACTTCTTCAGAAAAAAAACTCGTCCATCTTGATTATGCTGCAAATGCGACAGTTAGATGGAATAACTTCATTAGTTGCAGCGTCATCACGTTACAAAAAGTCTACCATTCTCAGATGCAGTTAACAGAAATGGCAATCTAGTAAACAGATGATAAACTGGCGATACGTTGATTGCGGGATTGAATATTTTTTGAAGTTATTGGTGTCTGCTGCCTCTGTCTCTGAAAAGTTTAAATTTCCGCTAATAAACTGTTTTTTGTTTTGTTAATGAGCAAAAGTAAGTGTCTGAAAAGTTGACAGTTCATTCGTTTTACCAAAAAACTTTATTTGCGATGTGTGCGTCACAGTCCCAGATCTCGAGCTGTACGTTACTTGCAGCAAGAAAACCATTTCAGTTGGTTAACTTTTGACCCTCTCGTCATAATGCTGTATTAACGTAGAGGAAAGAACTAAAAGTAAAGAGATAGTTTACGATACAGAAATTATAAATTTAAAGGGATGAAGCAAACATAACCAGCTACTTTATCAGAGGAGGACGGAAAAGGAACGCTAGTGAGTTAACGAAAAATAGTGGCAAGGAAAACATGAAGTAGAACAAGTAATATAAGTTTTTAGAGTATCAAATCAGATTTATTTATAACAAAGGGCTTAATAAGTTATCTTTTTAGACTTCAAGAAATGGAAAAGAGAGACCATAAAAGTAAATACAGGAAATATGTAAAAGGAAAGACAGTGTTGTTCTTAATAAAAGCGTAAGGGTTATACTGCTGATACAAACTTACCAATATAAAGTACAGAATTTGAACCATTAAACTCATTGTATTAAGGCTGTATGAGGTTCGTACATTAATGGCTAAATCCTACAGGAGAAGTATTCAAATTAGTTAAACTTATGCCAAAAAATAATGAGGTAGGACATACAAGGACAAATTTTTATAAGAAACTCTTTTTTGCAGTTTTTGAGATAAAAGTCATAGTGAAAACATTACATCTCAAATCCCAGATATAATTTTAAATATTAATTAGGATAATATGTTGGAGACTACACGAAATAATGGATAATGATCAGGTAGGATTTAGGAAAATTTGGGTGTCACTATTTTTAGCAGAAGATCGAATGAGAAATAAAATAAAGAATGCATCTATGACGTTTCAGGAGGGGTGGGTACGTGTATAGAATTGAAAAGTAGATTTTTGAGGTAGTTGTTACTGGGCAATGACCTCCATTGCAAATAATTATACTAAAACGAAAACTATACCAAGCAAGACTAACAATGCGATTTTTTGGGAGTAAATTGAAAGGTTACATTCGTTTATTTTTTCTATGCAAAATAAATTACGCAGTTATGTTCGGTCGTCAGTGTAGCCATGGTGATTTTTAAATAATTTTCAGCCTCAAAGAAAATTTATCTTTTTCAAACTGCAGATATAGAATTTTTTCCCATTGATATTCTAGAGACTTTTCTAAAGTTTCAATGATTATTTGCAACGTTTAGTTTGTTATTGAGATTGTCGACAACGTGGGATTATTGGTTCGAATATTCAGTGGTTAGAAGCAATGATTATTAGCCACTGTCCTAGAAGATTCTAGGATTACTCGCGTATTCTGGAAGATGAGTTGAGTTCTTGCTCCAGTGTTTAAAGAAACTTTTGGATAATGTGTTTTTTCTTGTATTAATGAAAATTTGGAAGGATTATGTTCTGTTGTGTGTGCCGCGTGGGTAAATCTTCGCAGATGTTATAACTGACGTATTCATAATCACGTCGTTTTTAATTAAACAATAAATCCAGTTTATCCTCAATTTCTATTTTTGTGGAATAATCTCATGTTTACAGCTAACAGGTTTATCACTTGACGACCGGAACAAGAACCAAAACATTTGATGGAACCAAGAAAATTATAGCAACACACGCTTTCTAGTGAGAGGAAACAATAAGCAAGGAAGATTTATGGAAGCATTGATTGGCAATAAATGCAGAAAAGGGCAAATTAATGCAATAAGAACCTTAAAAATCCAGTAATCAAGCCAGATGATGGAATGATACGCAGAAGACTGGTGAAAAGATACCTAATCTTGAAGCTGGAAATGAACGCCTTAACTACAGGATCCAATTGGAGGAGATACTTGGTAGGGCATTAATGGTAATAAGTATATTTTCATAAGGATAGCAAAAAGGAAGTTACAGGCTCCTGCCGTGACCATCCATATCGGATTACCCTATTTGTCAGTGTGAATTACACAGATGAATGTAAGTGAAGCGTCTAAGGAAGGGAAGAGATGCGGTAACTACAAATCTTCTCTTAGTCGCGTATACCATATTACGCATAATAGCGGCAACTACGACAGTTGCCAGACGTCACTACAATTGGGTCTTGAAATCAAAATGGAATCTGATAGCTGATTAGTATTTATTATCATTATTTATCGTATACAAATAACATTAACATATTAACAATTATCACAGCTGCAGGGTGACGTCGAAGGAGTCTAACCATTTGGTTATGCCTCCAGTAACAGCGCGGAGAGCAGACAGACCACGTAGTAAACATCTGGTGGAACAATTTCCCACGATGTGCTCGACTATCTGCTCCACACCACAGTCACAATAGAGGTCGTCCTTCCAGCGATGCAACGTTACAGACCACGGCCTGCCCTCAAGTGGTTTAATTGGCTCCAGTGCTTCCTTGGCAAGTTAGTACCTTACAGCTTCTGCGACGGATCAGTTACCAGCTGTCCGTTTCGTGGCAAGTTTTGCTGCCACTGTCACCTCCATTCCATATTATATTACATATTATTTCTATAAGGTGTTTCTTTGTCACAAGCCATTATCTCCCTTCATACCTAACCGAAATTAATGACTGAGGTGTCACATTAAAGCTTATGGTCTCCACCTTGGTCAAATCATATATTGAGAAAGGATTTTTTTTTTCAGAATTTGATCCAAAATGCTGTTTTTTGTGTTACGAGTCATTTATATCCCTGGGTACCTATCTGAAATTGCTTAATGAAGCAGAATTTTAAAGATTAAGATCTCCACTTTGGTCACATCATATATTAAGACAGGAAGGAGATATCAATATTTCTGCAATACGTTTTTGTGTCACGAGCCATTTATCTCCCTTCATATCTAACCGATATAGATAAATGAGGTATCATATTAAAGAGAAAGGTCTCCGCCGTGGTAATATTATATTTCAAGAAATTAATTTTTCGTAATTTGACCCTAAAAGCGATAAAATGTTAATATTTCTAAAATGCGTTTTATGTATCTCGAGCCATTTACTTTTGTTGGATATATAACTGAAATCGATAAATGAAGTAGGGTTATGAAGGTTAATGTCTCAGCTTTGGTGACATCATATACTAAGAAAGAATTTTTTTCAAAGTTCAACCCTTAAAGGAAAAAAATATCAATGGTTCTTCATCGCATTTTTGTGTCTCGCGCCATTTATCTGCATTAACATATAACCGAGATAGATAAATGAGGTATCATTCTAAAAAGTACGGTCTCCGCTATGGTCACATCATGTTTTAAGAATGTAATTTTCTGAATTTAATCCTTAAAGGGCAAAAATATCAATATTTCTAAAATGTGTTTTTTGTATCTCGAGTTATTTATCTCCCTTGAGAATTAAACAAAATTAATAAACGAGGTATCATTTTAAAGACTGAGGTCTTCGATTGATTTCACCATATTTTATAAAAGGAATTTTCAAAATTCGACCCTTAGAGGACAAAAGTATTAATATTTCTACAACGCATTTTTCCGTCAGGAGCCATTTATCTCCACTGATATTTAACCGAAATCGATAAACGGGGTATCGTTTAAAATATTAAAGTTTCCGCTTTGGTCAAATCATATTTTAAGAAAGAACTTTCCTTAAATTCAACCCTTAACGGGTAAAAATATCATCATTTCTAAAACTTTTTTTTTTATTTACCCTGCTTGATGCCTAACCGAAATCGATAAATGAGGTATCATTTTAAAGGCCAAGGTGTCCGCTTTGGTTACACCATATTTTACAAAAGGAATTTTTGGAATTTGACCCTTAAAGGGCAAAAGTATCAGTATTATTTCTACAAAATGATTTTTTTTATTACAAGAAATTTATCTCCTTCGATACCTAACCGAAATCGATATATAACATATCGTTTTAGAGATTAAGGTCCCCAATTAGGTAAAATCATAACTTAAGAAAGAATTTTTCGAAATTTGATGCTTAAAGTTGTCACGTGTATCAAAAAGTTCAGATCCAAATCCCTAGATTCCAGCAGATGTATCGCAGAGATGTCACTAAACTGTTTTTTTATACAATAGGTAGCTTTTCGGATATTTTTTTCTGTTACAAAAACATTTTTGTTTTGCTACACAATTCCAATCAAGACTTTTGTTCACACAGCAACACATATCACAGAGATGTTAATGTGCTGTGTGCATTTTGTTCAGGTTGGTTGTATTCTGTTAGGGTCAGTGACAGTTTGTCGTACATACAGTATGTTTTAAATTTTCCTGTTTCGTAATATATTTTGATGCGTATCTATTACACTAAACAAATAAATATTTGCTACAAGGTGCGGTTCTACTTTTCATTATATTACAAGCATTCAACCTCACTATTCATTGTATTTTATTAGCGAAATTTTCGCACGGGTCGTCTAGTCAGGGTTAAAGGAGGGGCCAACTGGGCGGACAGAACAGCGGATGGTTTTCTCTATTTAAGGCGTGAAAGAAAGTTCTGAAGATCGGCCCATAAAGGGATCTCTGGCCGGTCCTTTACCTTCTGCCACTAATGGACTAAAACTGCTTGGAGTCTGATATTCGGGGAACGGATGTTGGAAATGACTGGAAGACAAGGCAGAGGGGCGGATTGCAGTTCACAAACCACAGTCTCCATAGCAGCAACTGGAAGTCCACCTCTCGGTGTGTGCCATACTCGGGCGCAATATTAGGCAGCAAAATAATAAGGACAATGGTCGCTCCCATGAGTTGTTTGGTTTACGTGCCTCACAAGTTTTACTCTGGGCTTGATTTTTCCAGATGCTTGCTGCGAGTGAGCCGAGAAGTAAGAGTGTGGACTTTCATGCGGGAGGACGCGGGCTCTATCACTGGTCCGGCACATCAGATTTCGGTTTCCAAATATTACTGAAATCATTCCAGGTGAATGCCGAGATGGTTCCTTCATAAACGTCATAGCCATAGCCCTTCTACATCTACATCTACATCCATACTCTGCAAATCACAAACATTGTGGGTGGCAGAGGGTGCTAAGCACCAAATCCTAAACCCGTGCATTCCAATCCCGAATTGCACGAGGAAAGAAGGAATACATAAAAGCATTAGTACGAGATCTTATTTCCCGAATCTTATCCATCCGATCATTGCGACCTAAATAGGTTGGCGGAAGAAGTATTTCATTGCACTCGTAATTTAAAGATTTTCGCATATTCTCCAATAAATTAAGACGCAAACTGCGTAGTCTGTCTTCCAAACTATCCCAGCCCAATCTATGTATAATTATGTGACGCTTTCATAAGGGCCGTAGCAACCAGTCACGAATCGAGCGGCTCTCCTCTGCACCCCCTCTACTGAGTCGATCAGGCCCTTGCGATACGGATCCCAAACTCCACAACAGTAATCCAGATGCGGACGCACTAGTGTTTTATACGCTATCTCCTTTGTATGAGCATTACAGTTCCTCAAAATACGATCTAAGAATCGTAATTTAGAATTAGCCTTGCCTACGACGGAAGTTATGTGCAAGTCCCATTTCATGTTGTTTTGTACTATCACCTCCAGATACTTCAGGAAATCAACCGTGTCAACAGCTGAATTGTTTATTTTGTACTCGTGAGCAATCTGATTCTTTTTGTTACTTATTCTAGTTCCGCATGTAATGTTTGATCATTTTTAATAACTTCGCCACAAGGAAATCATAGTGCCTTAAAAAGAGAGGAATGATTCAATTATGTATTTGCTAAAAAAAATAATATGATGGTCAAAGTAGAGAAAACAAAATAGCGTTAAGGAAGTGAGAACAGAGAATAAGTTGTAAAATCCAGGAGATGAACCAGAGGAATAAGTCGCAAATTTTACGAGGTACCATCCAATTTTGAAAAAATTAATAATCTTCTTCCTAATATCTCCTGAGATGTACAAAAGCATAGAATGAGGTAACAAAACTGAAAGTACGAACCTGAAGAAGTTGCTACATCTTAAGTATGGAAACAGACATGCCGATCAAAATGAAGCTCGATCTCATGAATGCCAATGTGAATGTTCCCCAGAGCGTAATTGAGCCGCCGTCAACTTGTCTCCGTCACGCAATACAGGTGTCAAGAAGATATTCCCCTAGAAAGCGACGGATTCGCACCTCCCATCGGCATGATGAAGACGATATCGGGAATCATCAGACCATGCAACGCTCTGCCAATGCGCTAACATCCGGTGACGATGGTAACGTGGTTGCCGATGTCGTGGTGTTAACATTGGCACATGCATGGTTGGGTGGCTGCGGAGGCCCATCGTTAGGTGTGTTCGGTACACTGTGTATTCAGACACACTTATACTCTGCCCAGCATTAAAGTCTGATGTTATTACGCCACAGTTCGCCGCCTGCCTGTTTTACCGGTCTGCCCAGCCTACGACGTCCAATGAGGGGTGGCCGCCCAACCCCTCGACGTGGTTTCACCTTGCTCTCAAATGTTGAAAGCCTATTTATCAGTCAGACTACCGGCTTGCTGGACCTGTCGTAATCTTATGGAGAAGCGGATGTGTTGCCGCTTGTCTGCGAAACGTGTAAATATCGTATGTGTGTAGTAAGTGTATTTTTGTTTGTGTAGTTTATGAGGCAGAAATTGGGGACCGTCCCAGCATTCACCTTGATGACTGTGGAAAACCGCTTAAAACAGCAGTCATGGGACCAGGACTCGAACCAGCCACGTTATTTCTTCCCCCAATATATTGTAATGGCGCCTTAACGCGTGCAGCCACAATGGCTTGTTTGCGGGACCGCACGTGGTGGGTGAGCGGTTAACGCTCTGCCCTCGCATTCGGGAGGGCATCGGTTCGAATCCCCGTCCACGCATCCAGATTTGGGTTTTCCATGGTTTCCTCAAATCACTCCAGGCGAATGCGGGAATGCTTCCTTCGAAAGGCCATGGCCAAATTCCATCCCGTTCCTTGTCCCCAGTTCCATCCCGCCTCTAATGGCCTCGACGTCGGCGAGGCGTAAAGGCATAAGTAAAAAAAAATGGTTTGCGAAAAAAAGCTAGTTATAAAGGAAAGAAAACACTTTTCCTTATTAACGTGTGGGTATGGATTCCGATATTTAATTTGTTATTATCTTAGGAGTAATTTACTTTTTAGCACTTATGAGCTCACAACAGTAAACAATACCATAATTTTATTAATAAATAAATAACGCCAAAGCAATTGACTTTTTTGGATTTATTGGTCTCCCGTACGCGTTTCACTTCTTTAGCAGAAGCATCATCAGCGGGTTTTTTCTGTTAATTATGTACAAAATTGTAAACAGGTTATGTTTTGTTTGGTACAGTGGAATGAATTATTATCTAACTTATATTCTACTTACATTTGTGGTTTAATGCATTGCTTTTTGCTCCGTTCTCAGCATCAGTGCCTTTGCATTTTTGGTGTGAGGTGTCTTCATTATTCCGAATCACAACACTGCACTTTATAGCATTGCACTATGTGTTTTTCTTGCAAATGGCGGTTCTGTTTTGTTTACTAATTCTCTAGTTTGTGTTGTTATGCGGTGTTGTTTTGTTTTTTCAGTCTTCCATTTATTTGGCGGTTTTTTTCAATTGTAAATGGATTCAGTAGTTTATTGTGTTTTTCTTTTTATGTCCTTGTTTACTGTTGTTTTTCTGTGTCGATGTTTCCAATTTATTTTAGTTTCAGTGTTTTGTATAGTGTTGGGTGTGTGAGGTTTGTGGATTCATTTATTATTCGTTTTCCTTCTGTTACACTGAAACTAAAATAAAATAGAAACATCGACACAGAAAAACAACAGTAAACAAGGACATAAAAAGAAAAACACAATAAACTACTGAATCCATTTACAATTGAAAAAAACCGCCAAATAAATGGAAGACTGAAAAAACAAAACAACACCGCATAACAACACAAACTAGAGAATTAGTAAACAAAACAGAACGGCCATTTGCAAGAAAAACACATAGTGCAGTGCTATAAAGTGCAGTGTTGTGATTCGGAATAATGAAGACACCTCACACCAAAAATGCAAAGGCACTGATGCTGAGAACGGAGCAAAAAGCAATGCATTAAACCACAAATGTAAGTAGAATATAAGTTAGATAATAATTCATTCCATTGTACCAAACAAAACATAACCTGTTTACAATTTTGTACATAATTAACAGAAAAAACCCGCTGATGATGCTTCTGCTAAAGAAGTGAAACGCGTACGGGAGACCAATAAATCCAAAAAAGTCAATTGCTTTGGCGTTATTTATTTATTAATATTATTAGCAATTGAGGAAAATGATCCACAACATCCAGATATTAATACCATAATTGTTGTGTTGCCTAGAAACCAACTATCTTCAGTGCTAAATACCAAATAATTTTATGCTAGGCATTATTATCAAATGCGATGTACTTGAATTTCAAACTTCTCATTTCCACCAAAAGTTCTTAACTTGTTTTGCTTGATAGCAGAATAACAGCAAACAATGGTTATGTGCGAAATATCTGTGTTTTGCGTTGATGATCATAGGACAAATTGTGTGGAGCAGTTAACTGTCGCAGCACTTGCCGTGATGGGGCCTATCTCCTAAAGACTATCATTATTCTTGTCATAATGAACGTTCCCTTACACTCGCGGTCGGTATCTCTACAATGGGAAGACTCCTACGGTGCAGGAGTGGAGAAACGCTTTTACAGGCAGGGATGACATACCATAAAAACTGACTCATTTAGTTCTCTACGTGCAGTAGTATCCTGTTCTGACTGGTTTCACACCTGCTTACTGCTAGTTTTTTGTTCTGCATATGCTTAAGGAACCAGTATGCATAGAAATTTTCCATTCATATTTTGCATTTTTCCAGCCAAACACGTTGCAGACGGAGATTAACATTTGCAGGATTGGACACTTGAATGTAACCACATTAGAAAGGTAATTACGATTATTAGTTAGGTTTTTGGAATGTGATTTTAATCATACCGTAATCACTTGAGTTTAGTTCTTTGCTACATATGGCATGTACATATTTGGTTGCAGCACTGTCTGGCATTTCAGGACCCGCATCATCAAACTTCTCTTTTTTACCATAGATATTCTAATAGATGTACTTTTTTTAAGGCTTGTTTTCACAATTTATAATAGCTTCTAATCTTTTATCAAAAAGAATCCCAAACTTTTCTCTTTGTTCTGCAAGCCTGAAAGAGTGTTTTTTCACCCAATCTTGTTTATTTGCACAATGTCTATTTTCACTTTCTATCTCTTAACATTTTCACAAAAGTTTTATCTCTTTTCATCTACTGTTTTACCGACATTCCCACTGATAACTACCACGTTCTGAGCCTGGTAATTTTTTTACGTATATTGTATATAACTTAGTATCCTGCTTTATATATGCTAACGCTTAAGATATGTATCTGTTCGTAATTTTCAGTGAAAAACTTCAGGTACGTTTATTAGTTATTTCCAACTGTCATTCAAGCTGTTCTCGCAATATTTTTTTTCTACGTGTGTTTGTTACTTTTGACTCAAGCACTAGGATATCCTGGTAATGGGATTTATTTTCTCTAATTGATTTCTCCATGAGACGTTATCAAATCATTTTCAAGTTCATTTTTCTGAACAGTGTGTTAACTGGTACGACACCTCCATATCTGCAAATAGGATTTTATTATTATTTAATTTACTTCCCGATTTTTAATAACTTTTACTCTTATTTTATGTAGCGCAATAGATGTAGATGATTCCGCTTCTTTGGATTTTGGCACAATACTAAAAAATGTAAATAGCATCTTCCTGCCCGTTTCCTGTTTTCGTCCTTTCTGTTTTTGAGAGAACCACTGGGCTCCTCTTAATGTTATCAAGATTGTTGGAGTATTTACACTTTATTTGTGTTAAGTTCTTAACTATTCGAATGTTCAATAATCATTTTCGTTCGCAGTATAATCGTTTACTTTTACTTTCAGTATTAGGACCAAGTCCGATGAGCGATCGGTTGGCCATGAAGGCGCCATTACAGGAAGATAAGATTTTTTTCCAGTGCGACCCGAACTACTTAGCGAGCGGAAATAAAACTGTGCTGTAGCGTGACTGTGTATCAGATACGGTAATCGTACGCATTATCTCTCACCATTTTATCTGATAAATGGTCCCTCAGCATATGACTTCAATCGCAATCTGTGGCGCGAAGCAGACAGCTTGTTGATATCAGCGACTGATACTGAAGTATTTAAATTAGCAGCATTGTGTTTGCGGACAAGCAGAAAGGATCTAGCAATATTGTTGAGCCTGTAGAAAGCTTTCTCAGGGTCATCTGCTGTTATATCCATGTGAGCTGTCACGAACCTTGCCGTAACCCTGGACTGTGGGCAAGGTATCTCTCCGAGGCTTGACGCGAGTGAGTCACACCGAATTTAAGAGTGTAACAAGCGGTAGCGTGTGGGGTCAGAAGTAATGACTCGCTCAAAACAACGAACGCTGAGTCGATATTTTCGTATTTAGCATCGATATCATTTCTCATTAACGACTCCAAAATGGTACACAAATGTTTTCGGGAGAAAAGCGGGAAGAATCTTAAAAATCCATATTCTATTTACTTTGAATGCAATGAAAAAGAATTATCCTAGAAAAACAATTCTTGTAAAAATAGGCTAAGTCTCGTACTAGCGTAGTAACAAAAAGTTATGCGATCATATTCTGAGCCAAGTCTACGCTTTAAAGTGTGAAGTGTGTATTCACTTCACTTTGTGAAACAGAATGGTTTTTCTCGGTGTTATGGATTTTATTTAGAATAAAAAAAAATATGGTGACTTGGCCCTTATGCATTCCATGTTTTAGTAAAACTGTATAAATATTTTAAATGCGTTGCTTTAACAAATTTACAAATACTTAGAAGCCAAGATTTACCTTGCACTTTTTCGAACCATTCCAGTAAAAATTATGACATTCATAATAGTCAAGTCACCACTTTTATTTTTAACTATTCTAAACAAAATCTATAACACCGAGAGAAACCATTCTGTTTCACAAAGTGAAGTGAATACACACGATAAAGCGTAGACTTGGCTCAGAAGAAGATCTCATAACTTTTTGAAGCTACACTAGCACGAGACTTGGCCTACTTTTACAAGCTTTATTTTTCTGGGATCTCGTTTGTTTTTGTAAGTTGATGGCTTATTCTAATTCGTTTTTCAAATGTAATGATTCCTCTTCGAAAATCGGTGAATAAGAACAGTTCAAAATTGATGACATCAATATATGTTACCAACCATGCCCCACTCGTAGCCGAGCAATCCAGATTGTCGCTGGTTTAACTACCACCATAAGCAAATAACGATTAACTTCCAAACTAAGCATAGGAACAAAGTAAAACTTAATGTTTTATTTAAACTTGCTGATCTCTATGCATTAAAGAAATCTCAGGCATATAGCTTAATCCGGACCAAAGCAATTAACCCACAAATATGTACCAGAACTTTTCATATTTGGGATTATAATTAAATAAATACGGGGAAAAGCACCAATATTAGACTTCTCTTATTATTTAGGGACGAAACCGTATATGTGTGCCAAATTACTTGTTTTTAGGATTGCTGGAAGTACATTTAACTTTTGATGTCGGTGTGCGTCGGGCTCGAATTTTTTTTTTTTAATTTCATTAACTTCCAAAGTAAGCAAAGGAAAAAAGTAAAATTTAACACATTAGCTAAACTCAGTAAGCTCACTCTACAATGAAAATCTGAGATACATAAAGGTATTAGGGTAGAAAGCGATTTCATGCTAGGGGTGGGTAAGGGGTAGATATATGGAAATTTACGAGTTTCAGACTTTTCTTATAATATGTGGGTAAAATGTTACCAGTGTACCAAATTTCATTTTTCTACGATTACGGGAAGTATCTTAGAGTTCTGATGATCATCAATGAGTGAGTGAGTGAGTGAATCAGTGAGTGAGTGATTGAGTGAGTGAGTGACAAAATCACTGAAATTTGCATATTTATAACATCCGAACTAAGAACGGTAACGAAATAAAACATAGCACGTTTGCTAAAATTGCTGATACCTATACATAACAGAAATTTGAGACATGTAGCATCAATACCACTTAGGAAATTGAGGTACAAATATGGCCCGAATCGCTTAGAGAAAATGGTAGGCAGTGCCGCCGTTGACTCGACAGATAACAATATCTCAAAAATTATATATATGATGTGGTATATATATATATATATATACCACATCACGTTAAACTAATCGAACTACATACCCATAACAGACTTTGTGGATACCACTCCTCAAGTAGTAGTCTTCGAATCTTCTCGAAACTTCGGATTTTGATAACCAGTTATGGGATTTGTGATATTTCAAGAACCTTTATTTAATCTGGTTCCTTTAGTATCATCCCTAATCGTAAGCAGCATTCTTTATATTTGCCAGTAATTTAACAGTTATAAAACCAAGAAATAGTTGAATAGTTGAAATATTGTAGCTTGGTGTGATTTCTTAGTGGCACTCTTTTTCTCTAATCGATAACTCGAATCGTAATCATCTGATTTCTGTGAAATTTTATGTTTACAATTTTCGCCTGAAATTCTTCATATGAGTCAGTTTTGATATTTATGGTTCTTATTGAAGTTGTTGATTAGTTTTTATTTTCTTGCTGCAGTTATTCTCTTGTTAGGCAAACAAAACTATATCAGAAGAATACAAAAACGCCTTGAGGTAAAATGGAACAACCTTTCTGTAGAGCAGTCTTAAATGTAAGAACTAAAAAGTAGTTAGTTCGAGAACGCACACTGTTACATTGTATTTCTGACTTGTAAGGTATTTCTAATACACAGTTTTTAAGATAAAACTGTAATTGTTGGATTATTTATTACGTTTTATGAGTGATGTCACACTTTCGGTTAAGTTATTGATTTACGATATCTCAGGAGCACACACAGAAAAATATAGTAATTATTGTTTTCCTGAAATGTCAAAGATTAATGTTAGATTACATATTTTCATTTTCATCACATGTTCATCATATTTGGAATGTTGGACTTCATATAATTCCAGATAAATAATATTAAAAACCAATGGATCACATGATAATTACTTATAATTTTGTTTTAAATATTACCTGCTACATTATTTTGCCATATTTTCAAAATAACTGCGTCGGTTAGTACACTTGTGCATGTATCGTACTACAGACGGGTAACTGTGACCAACTCAATATCAACTCCCCTTCCTTAGAAAATGTTAATTACTCCCTCGGTCCTCTTAAATTACCATAGTCCAAGAAAAGCTCTTTATAAGGATAAAGAGCGTACTAAAAACAATTTGAATTTGGTCTTAAAAAGATTAAGTCTTGTAAACAACATTATATTTTTTATGGCAGAGCACTGAAAGAAGAAGCTGCTTATATATTTGTTATAAAGATCGAGGATAGTTTGCAGAAAGGCATGTATTATATTAACAGACTTAAAATTTAGATAAACAAATCAAAACATGAACAGATAGATATTGGATGATATTTGAGAAAATTTCCCCCCAATTCTATGTTACTTAAGATTCGAAAAACGCGAATCCTCGATACCAAAATTTTGTAGCAACATCGCGTTTTGTCTGTACTAAGACCCTACTCCTTGATTGATGGATAATTGAAACATACTTAAAAACTGTTACATTTAGCGTTGTAGGTATTAAAGAGAAGTGTTACAAGAGTGAGAATAAAATTCAATACTAGAATGAACTAACAACGAAAGCATTTAAATCGTTCGGGGATTTTGTTTGTTGCTCTCTTTGAGTTGGTGTGATTTTTATCAAAAGGGGGAGGGGAGGGTAGAGTAGGCTTAAAAGAGGTCGTTATTTGTTGGTTACATTAGGGTTTGATGGCAGTGTAGTGCAGAACGTAACTGAGAAATCCATTAAACCTTCGCTTTGACTTTAGTATGAAGATTAGATTGAGAACAAACTATGAAAGCATACTTGGCCAAAATCATTTTCTGAGAGTGCTCAGTAATATTATTGATGTAGGAGTGACAGCTGATGGAATCCGGAAATATCATCAAGGAAAATGAAAGACCGTAGATATATAATAAAAAAAATCAAACAAAATATGTAGCAAATTGGTCGGCTACGGGTGTTCTGGATTAAGAAATGATCTACACACTTCATAAAGCCGCAGAACAAGTTTTTAAACGGGTAATTTCATGGTTAATTGAAAAACGTGTATGTTCAGCATACAATTCAGTTTACGTAATACCCGCCATTATGAATGTTTACGGATTTTTTAGTGGCATCGCAAATATCAGCCGCTCCAATACGGCAGTGTAATTTTAAGGATTCTGTCTGGCGAAGAGCTGTTCTGGAGCTTTCTTTTTATAATTCTACTCCAAGAAATAGTTTTTATTGCTCCCAATGTTGCAAGAGTAATGTTAGAAAAACCCGCGCGTTCTTTAATGTGCCCTTACATTAAACATTTGCCAAACGTGAGTTACAAGCGTCTGCTGACGTAATGTAATGGAAGCTTCTGGATGTCGAGGAATCGTGAAGAAGGAGCTACAAGGTGGACGAGTTATGAGTTCACAATAAAACAGCACGTTCATAAACATAGCTTGGAGTGAGTCTCAATCAGCAAACAATTTACTACGAGAGTTTCTCTCATCATTAGCTTTACTGCATAGTCCTGGAGTTAATAGACTTTTTGGGGGCAGGCATGGGATCAGTCATGTGAGTTGTTCCCGTAGACAATATTGTTAGAATGCAGAAGTTACGTTAGGCAAAGCCTACACCTATATAGAAGAAGGAAGGCGATCTTAAGATTGCTAGCTTGAGCTGTAAGGGAATCCGCTCAGGATGTTGTTAGCGCGATGCCACTGTTGAGAAATAGTGACGGAAAATAAGAAGCACCGGTTACAGATATACTGTGCTATAACTTGACGGTTACTGTGGAAAGTATTAACTTTCAGGGGAAAGTGTTTGGAGTGATTTCTCGCTGCATTCCTCAGATTGAAAATGTTCTTAAGAATTACTATGTGAGTGGATGATTGTGATGGTGTATGTATTTACTGATGCAAGTTGTTTGTATTGCAACTACGATAAGTTTAACGTCCTCATGTGACAGACGAATCACTTTTTTATAGTACGTTATGCCCTCGTAGCATACGCACTGCGGATAGGTGTGGAAATTAATCAATGACTTTTGTATACAATCTGGTGATTAGGAATTTTTTTTATCTGCTTAACGTCTCTCTAACAGCGAGGTCTTTAGAGACGGGAAAGGATGGGGGGCAAGGAATGGGAAGGAATTAGGCCATGGCCTTTTGAATGAAGTATCCCGGCATTTGCCTGAAGTGAGATTAGGAATCATGCACCGCCTTGATGACCAAGCACCGAATGATGGCAGTTCCTTCCATTGATCGTGTGTCGAGTAGTAGACTCCATCATGGTGTCTCAGCGATCTTTGACAAGATTTGATCACAAATACAGGAGCAAAAAATGGTTGTTGCCAATGAAGTAAATGAAGTTTACGGAGCAGTAAAGATTTTCTACTAAGATGGTGGAGGATAAACGTGAGAATATATTATTAATTTTAATTGCGATGGAGCTAACGCTCCGGTGGCAATTCGCCATGTTATATAATTTTCCCTTCTTATATTATTAGTATTTTTTTAATTTTCAAAATCAATATCATACTACTTCTATTGAACTGTGAAAATATGGGGGAAAATTTATGGAGTTGGTTAATTAGTGGAACCGGACAAATCAATAGGTACTTACAGTGATCAAGTTTTGTTTGCAGGAACATATGTTTGAAAATAAGTTTTTTATTGAGTCTTGTAGGTTGTGCGCAGAGCTACAGGAGCTATATCCACACTAGTTTGTAATGACTGCTGTGGTTTGCCAAGTTTCGCAAACGATAAATATGACCGCCTCTAATGACCTCGACGTCGACGAGGTGAAAAGTCATAGGAAAAAAAAAGGAGAAATATAAGGGAGCAGAATTCAGGAAAGTTTTTTAAATTCAGTTCAGAGTTAAAACTCTTGGTTTCTTCCGAAATGGTAGGATGAATGCATATTTGGAGCTCAGAGGAAGCGTATGGTCCTAGTAGGCAGGAACTTCAAAACAATAATTGTGGATTGGGGAAAAATAATGTTAATAATGCAAGGTACCCAACACTTAAATGAAGACAGAAGGCTTTACACAAGTGAATGAGCAAAGCACTAAGAGAAAATATATTTGGGACAACTTCCTAATAAGTGATCACCCAGCAAAGATGATTCAATAAACCGTTGGCGAATAAAAAAGGTGGATGCATGTTAAATCATAGGAAGGCTTCGGTTTTGCAACTGAAGAAATGTTTCAGCAAAAGTTATAAATGCTGAAGTGGTACAGTAAGAAGTGGGAACATTGGGAAAGATGATGATAATGGCGAAAAAATGTTTATTCTTAAAAAAAAATAGAAGCACGAATTGTATAAAGCACTTTATGGAGCTGATGAAGCTGAAGAGATTGGAAAGACGAGGAAGAACAGAGTAATTTTTTTTTAACTGCTTCACGTCTCTCAACAGCGAGGTTTTTAGAGACGGGAAAGGATGGGGGGCAAGGATGGGGGCAAGGAATGGGAAGGAATTCGGCCATGGCCTTTTGATGGAAACATCCCGGCATGTGCCTGGAATGATTTGGGAAACCATGGAAAACCCAAATCTGGATGCCCGGACGGGGATTCGAACCGCCGTCCTCCCGAATGCGAGGCGAGAACGCTAACCGTTACACCGCACTGGCTGCAAGCAACTAGTGAAACATCTAAACAAGTATTAATAGTTATGGATCGGTACATACGAATATTATAGCCTGATAGAGAACAATTGATTAAACGACTAGAAAGTTACTTGGCTGCGTCACAATGTGGAAAAAGAGGGAAACTATTTTGATGACAGTCATGTTGGTATAGTAAAGGAAATACCAGAATGGTAACTTTTCCGCGTTCTACTATTAAATAGTGTATAATATTAGGATGCGGTGTCACCCGTGGAGCAAGTAAACCAATCATTAACTGGTACGATGGCTGATCATTGGAGTAAAGGATGCATCTGAAGAGAAAGTTGGTGTGTACAAGGCGAATGTTGAGCTATGGATGAAAATTGTATTTTACTAATGCCTTTACGCCTCTTCAGAGTAGAGGCTGAAAGAACCTGAGGGAAAGGAATTCGGCCATTGCCTACTTGATGGAATTCGCCTGGAGTGATTTCGGGAAATCATGGAAAACGGAATTCAGGATGGCCGGACGATGATTTGAAACCCATGACCATCCGAATTTGAGGTCAGAGTACTACCGCTCACCCATCACGCTCGGTGAAAAATTGGACGAAGATGTACTAACAGTGTGCTGAATGACGTGATAGCTGTGGCCATTAACTGATAAAAGATTTCCGATATCAGTGGGGGAAATGTTTTCATCAGTTGGTACGCATTTTCAGTATTTTTTTTTTTTTTGCTTCTTGAAGGAACCTTTTTGGCAGTAAAGAATGTTTTTGAAGAGAATAAGTCTTCCCTGGTTGATAGTGAATACCACGAACGAAGTGAAAACTGTCCATTCTGAAACGACTAGTAGCTACTAAAAAATTACCCAATGGGGGAGAGCGAGGTAAATGGCATTCGAGAGAGGATGGTGGAAGGAACAATTATATTAGACAACATTTCTCCCGCTCTCTGCGCGACCGGGAAGGGGACGCGACCTGTCAGGTAGCAAAACGGCTAATAAGCGCAAGCCGAGTGTCCATAAAGAGCAAGACCCGCTCGTTTTTTGTGTGACTAGAGCCAAACTAATACATTTATTTTTATGAAATACACTAATGGGGACAATTGAAGACAATTTCTAGTTCTATAAAAAGAAATTTCGAAAAATTTTGATACTTTGAAAGTGAAAATGTCCAAGTACAAAGTGGAAGTAGAAATAGCAAGAAGAAATGAACCAAACCCACAAACCCCCTTGGATATGTGGAGAGCTGTTGTTTCGAGAAAGTAAGCCGGGAGTTAGAAGGCCAAGCGGAGCCACCACATTGGCCTATGTGTCGAGAACACATCTGTCCTCATGGAATGCAGCTCTCTCGTTTGTCGCGTGAAATGATGAAAAATAATATTTCGAATGGAATACAACACGGCGAACAATTTTAGCATATCAAGATCAATAAATGTAAATTTTGAAAAATTCTGCAACTTTGAAAGTGAAAATGTCAAACTACATGGTAAGTAAGTGACAGCAGAATCAGCGAAAAGCAAGTAGGATTAAAGCAAACAGCCCCGAAATTAGGAGAGGCGTCGGCTATACCGGTTGAGTAAGAAAGCAGAGAAAATAAAAAAGAAGCCATACGAGTCAAAAATCTCCACTGGACCACCGGTGCGGGGGAAGGAGTTACATCCTCCGATCGACGTGAACACAATGATACCAGAGTATAGGGAGCGTGCCCAAACTACGTGGCTCGGTCCAGGGGGAGGGGAGGGATTGGCTGGAAGGCTTCGTTGGGCTACGTGGGGAAAAGGGAGGGGGGTTTCGAGCCAGGCCACGTAACTTTCCTTTCATAACATTTTTCACAGTTAAAATGAGGAACAGCATGCGAATATTTATTTCCCTCAGTTAATTATCTCCTTATGTAATTTACAATAGTCTGACAAGAGAAAACAGTACAAAATGTCTTCTGGAATCAAAAAGGAAAAAAGCTATGTGCTACATGGGGGGGGGGGGGGGGTTAGAGGCAAAAGCCACATAGGGATACTTGGGGAGGGGGGGGGGTTCACAGGAGGCCAAAATGGAGCTACGTGGTTTATGCACGCTCCATATCAACGGGGGCTTTTTTTACTTATGTAAGTCTACCTTGAAACACGTGTTGTACCAGTTAGGTAATAATTAGTTGTTTCTCTTGTATACCTAAATAAAATGTTTAGCAATTAAGTACAGAGCGTGGTGATGTAACGGATAGCGTTCTGGCCTCGCATTCGGGAGGACGGCGTTCGAATCCCCGTCCGGGCATCCAGATTTGGGTTTTCCATGGTTTCCCAAATCACTCCAGGCAAATGCCGGGATGCTTCCTTAAAAAGGCCATGGCCGAATTCCTTCCCATTCCTTGCCCCCATCGTTTCCCGTCTCTAAAGACCTCGCTGTTGAGAGACGTAAAACACTTAATATATATAAAAAAAAAATTAAGTATCAAGCTTTAAAATGTTAAGTTATAAATAATATTTGTTGTTTCACTAGCTGTTTTTCTTAAGAAAGGCATATTCATGTTAAACCTGAGTAGTAGCTCCAATTACTACTTACACCCATATTTTTTCAAGTAGACCTCTAAATCTTCCCATCCTGAACTTCTAATATCCGTTGAAACTGACATCAACACTCATCTGTTTTTGTGTTCTCTGTCCCGTTAACCACCTCTTATGACACAAATACTATTGACATCGTTAACTCTTCTTCCACTCGTATTTTAGAGGTAACTTCTTTTAGCAACGTTTGCTGAACTTGAAAGTTTGTGTTAGGTCGCTTCATTTAATTTTCAACATTCTGCTACATAATCAACCTCTAAATTCTGCAGACTTTTTTTTCTGACAATTTTTTGTGGTTTATTAGTTTTTGATCGTCTCCGTGCAAGTATGTGTTTATTTTTTGGGTGCATTTTGTTAGCATGTCTTTTGTGCTGCATGTAATATTTTTAGTTAGCAAAATATTTTAAGATTGAATGGTTGAAGATTTGTTAAAAGAAACAGTGCACTTAAAAAATAGCAGTAATAGCAAATAGTAATTTTAAAAAGGTGGTCCCATGACGAAATAAAAACATTTAATTTCAAAAGCATCAGTTTACAGGTTTAGTCGTTCTTATATGTCTAGCATCACGTAATTAATGCGTAGGTCGACATTTCCGCCGAAGCTAATTACTTCGGATACAGTAAAACGAGCAAACAACATTCACTTCACCTTAATTAAGTCTCGAACGGAAACTAATGAATTATAATTTGATTGCTTATGAAGAGGCTTAACAAAGGACGAGTATACGAGAATAGCTCATACTTCTCCACAGTCTGCTCTCTTATCTACATTTAAGCACAATAATGTTGCCACGCATGTTGTTGCAAAGGAACATATCATAATTTCTTTAGCTGCAGCCAGTAGTCATGAGGTTCCGGATTTATTTTACATAAGACAGAATTATTATCTTAAAAATCAACTGTTTGAGTCATTTCGCTCTCACAAAGACTAAGCATGCATCTAACCTCGTCCTGTTTTCCGACATCGCATTGCCGTTTTTGTTTGTTTTTAGGTTTCTTCAATTCATTTTTCTTCTACAGTATCGCCTATGAAAGATTTACTAAGTCACTATTTTATTTTATCGTTTTAGAACGAACAACTACACACAGAGACTTTACAGAGTACAAACATATTGTAATGTCATAGGAGTGTAATTGTTATTAATAAATTGTTATTTATAAAAAATGATAGGAGTAAGAGATGGATAACATTAATAGAACATTAACTTGACATTAAGTGTTTACTTTATTGCCAACAATAACTGGTATCGATAATTTTTTTTATCATTTGACACTTCATGAAAATATGTTGCAAATCAATAATCAAGCTGTAAATATATCATAATCAGATTGTAATCGTCTCATCTAAGGCACAGTCACGTAAGATACTATCCCAGGCTAGTTACCAGGCAAAATGTTCATTACGACGAACAGAAACGAGCGGTTCAGATGAACATTATTTTTACCGATATCGGCGTGTTTATTTTTTAGTCGCGCCACGTCCGTAAGACACGCGTCCAAGTGCAGTTCCGTAACATTGATGAGCAGGAATGTTTTACTCGATAGCAAGTGTTGTACAGGCCGCTATGGCCGCAGATCTTATCAGCTGCTTGGACACTCATATAGTCAAACATGGTACGTTCATAACCAGGTACAGAGTGGAACACCAGAATCAGCAACCGAATTCATTTCATCAATCTCAAACCAAATCCACCACATTAATAATTACGAGAGCTCCGTTAGTAAAGTCCGTGGTTTTTGGTACAACTTTTTGAGGTCTTCACTTCTACAAAGCTGATCCATTGTCCCTCAATCCAATTTACCGCGAATTTTTTTAACTTTCGAAATGATCTGTCTGCACAACGCGTTTTGCCAACACGAGGTGCCGTTAACCCATCAGGCCAAAAGTGTCCAGTCAGGCAAAGCTAACTTGTTTCCCACGCTCTTAATCCTCCTGCCATTGGCAGGTTCGACGCACACTGCCCTCAGTACAGAAAGCGATCTGGTTCGGTAAATTCCTGCTAGTGTCCAGGTCGGTATTTTTTTTTCGCATTTAGCGAATTAACGTGGGGTCAATTTGCAATGACAATACAACAAAGTTACTGGACGCGCAAGATTTGAGGATGGTCAACGGGGATCCCCGAAATTTCGTTTCTGCTCCCCTCATAGACCTCTCCAGTTATCTTCCAATCTTAAGTCACCTCCGTCGCGGAACATGGTCATCGAAGAATTCGCACACTTTGCCACGCCGGAGACACAAGCCAGGTCGAAGATTCGCATAGCAGACCTGTCCGCTAACCCAACAACGCCAGCGACCCCGTCCTGTGTGCTCCTGACTACGTAAACCCAGCGAGGCCGAAGCGCCCGGGGGCCAGACCGCGCATGCTCCCGACGCAAGTTCTCCCCAGACACCGGTGGGGGGTCCGCGCTTCACAGAAACGTCTTAGCGCTCGAAATGTACCATTAGCCAGGAGATCCGTGAAGATAGTCTCGTCGCCGAGTCCTGATGCAGTGCTGCCAATTCTACGTATTTATCCGTAGATCTACGGATTTTTATGAAAAGTTAGAATTTTCGGATTTTGTTAAAATATCTACGGATTTTTGCTACTTTTTAATATTTGTAGATTTTTCCTTAAATTGGTGTTTTGCTAAACTTCGAGCGTATAGTGATAATGTATTAAAGAATTGTCAATAATTGTGAATCGTTTCCTTGTAACCGCTTGTGTGAATCAACGATTGAAATAAAGCTCATATTTTGTTTGATTATTCATTTTATAGATCTTAAAAAACCGTAATACAGAACTATCAGTGCACTCTTTATGCACGGTAACACGCTCGTTGGCAATGCTTTCCAAGAAGGCTGAATGTCTACCTTCTTCTATGATTAATAAAAATGGTTTAATCAACCATACTCGGTGGTTTCCGTGATCTAAAGTCAGTCAGGGTGGGCGCAGTTTCCTAGTATATCTCAAAGGAAAGCGCCTGCCGGAACAGAAAAAAAGAGGTTGAATATGCTAAATTTAGTGTCGAAAAAGAAAATGTGTGCCGCCCCCCTTACAAAAAAAAGATATATATATATATTTCTTACTTTCAATTTAGAATATTATTTTGTATTTCGAGTTTTAAAGACCTGGAAATAAAAAGTATTCTTAATTTTGACTCTATCTTCAATAATTATTGTTTCAGTCTTTCAGTTAGCGATTCTCCGGATTTTTACACCCAATCTACGGAAATTTTAGCCGCCTTCTACGGATATTCAAAGCCAAGTGGCTGGCAGCACTGTCCTGATGTTCAATATTGGAGAATAGATTCCAGGTACCTACGCAGGGGAACCACGCGCAGGTGTCAGATCTTAATATTTTGTGTGGGTGCTCCCAAAAGTGATGTTTTAAACCAAATACCTCCAAAACAGAGACCTGCTACTTCCACCTCAGTAATAGATAATCCAATGTCACCTTGGACGTTAAACTCAATGGTATGCCAATATCACACAACATTAAACCCAAGTATCTTGGAGTTACTCTAGACCAGACGTTGTGCTTCAGGACACACTTGATTAAGAGCGCTGCTAAACAGAGGACAAGAAATAACATCATTCAGAAAGTTGCGGCTAATGCATCCATTGTTCCATCAACAACAATAGGTCCGGTCTGCTCAGCAGCAGAGTACTGATCTTAGGTGTGACTGAATAGTTCACATCTTACGAAGATCGACACCGTGCTGAGTCAAACACCATCTGTGGTGCAGCAAATCAACCCCTCTTTTTTTCTGAGCTATATCGAACCTCCAAGAATAATATTTAATAACCTCATCCGTGAGTTTACAAAAATATCAATGTACGCCTGTCCTTCCACCCATGAAGAAATGCTTCATAGTTTTTGACGTCCGAAATCACGTTTTCTACTCATACTAAAAGCAAAAGGACCGATTGACAGGAGGTTGAATGCTGCGGTAGAATCGCTACAGGAATGCAAAAATGTAGTTCCCAAGGAATGGCGGTTTAATCCTAGACTGCGATTCGCCACTGACTGGCGTTGATGTGACGTCATATTGACGTTGTTTTGAGGTATTCGCTGTCGATGTACCAACATAAAGATAATTTATTATTGTGACCGGCCGCAGAAATCCGATAACACATCAAACACTGAACATCTGGTTGTGTTATCGGACATCTGCGGCCGCTTACCAGCGGTCGCCTGCATCTGATTCACCTTCGGGATATCAGTTTAGGTTGATATTGTACAGTTTTAAATTATTGTGACCTCGCTAAGCTCGGTCACAATAGCACTAAAAGGAATAAACCGAATTATGTTGGTAGTCGACAGCGAATACGTCAAAACAACGTCACGTCAACGCCGGTCAGTGGCGGAATCGCAGTCTAGGATTAAACCGGAATGGCAGTCACTATTTAAAGGCTGACATCCACCAGAAGGTTTTTAGCTGCCAGGAAAACATGGTTTGGCCTTAACAGGATACGAAGCTACGATGGGTGGTGAGGCTCACTGATGTACAAGTGGGCAATGAAAACTTCGCCCAACAGTGACTGTGGTGCACCAAAACAGACTATCCGGCATACTGTCACCGAATGTAGTAACAGGACGTACCCAGGTTCGCCGGAAGACTCGCTCAAACTTCTAAAGCTGCTTCAGAGTGGTTGGACAGAATTAAAAATGTGAATTTTTATTTCAGTACCTTGTTGATTTTTTAAATATGTTACATCGTTATTTATTGTCTTGTACGGTATATGTTGTGTACTTTGCCACAAGCTAATTACATAAAAAAAGCGCGCGAAATGTAAGCGCGCTCGTATCAGTTGGTTGCTCGTAGAGGTTCTACAATTACAGCATCAGAAAAGTGCGTACCGGCAGCAAGAGGCACCAAACAAGTCCGATCCCTAAACATCATTGACGAACCGCAGCAGCGGCCACTTCCGACTAGCCGAGACTTTGTTTACGCGGAGCACGGACTTCCCCGATATGACCGCACCCAACAACCGCTCCCTACAACGGCTCACCGCCGACGCCCGGCACCGCGTGTCTCCTCCCTGCAGGGCCCCACAACGTCACCTGAAACCAAGACAACGAGAGAAAATAAGAAAAAATCCTACCATCTTAACTTCATCTTAACTTCTTGCTGCCAAGGGCGAATGGAACACAATGTATGCCGCAGTAAGGAGCACTACATCCAGTCTTCTACTCAACTAGGTACATTTACTGCCTGAATTTCTGATCGATCTTCCTCTATGGATCGTTTCCGATTAGGAGGACAAGAACATGTCTTAAACAGCTTCATTCTCTGCCGCCTTCCTATTAGAAGTCAGTTAACAAGGTCACACATATCTCTATGCACGGCCTTACAGCACAATGTTTATCACGGCTCCGAACTACCTTGGATGACCATCGTCGGTGAGTATGGCGGAAAAATGTTCCAATGTTTTGGCCATCAGATATTACTTCATGTCACGATGGTCGTGACGGAGGGAACTCTGACGCCACAACGGTACGTCACGGACAACCGCGTCCTCATGTGTTACCTCTCATGCGACAGCATTGCGGTGCCACTTTTCAACATGACAGTGCACGTCCACACACGGCTCCAGTATATGTGAACTGCCTGCATCATGATGAAGTACTCCTGTGCCAGAACGCAGTTGTGACGATTTAGTGATTGCTGGTGGAAGTAGTCGACCCCTTGTCAACAGCATCCTGTGATTAAAATGGGGAATCCAAAATACTTGGAGTTGTAAACCGACTCTAACATTACCCCTTTTATTTATTGAATTAAGATTACGCAGTAACGTTACATATGCTAATTATTCTTTATATGTCATTTAGATTTCGAGACCTTATACGTTTACATCTGTTCGTGAATTAGTACTACTCAAACAAGAAACCAAATCTATTATACTATATGTATAACTGAAATACCTAATTTACTTAATATGGTAAATTATTTACCTTATTTGATCTCTCTCTATGCTCCAAAAAAGGAGTTTAGAAGCATCCAACAACAGTATTTTTCTAAACCTTTCTCCGATGTTGCTATCTCGCGCCACATTTCCCAAGTTCAATTTTACCTTCACCTGAGAAATAATCTTATCTCTTCCAACTCCAATGCTTAACCTTTTCATCAATAAATATTCGAACAATATGCTTCGTTTAAGGAGTTTAGAAGCATCCAACAACAGTATTTTTCTAAACCTTTCTCCGATGTTGCTATCTCGCGCCACATTTCCCAAGTTCAATTTTACCTTCACCTGAGAAATAATCTTATCTCTTCCAACTCCAATGCTTAACCTTTTCATCAATAAATATTCGAACAATATGCTTCGTTTCAAATAACTTGCACCGTTTCATCTCGATTAACATTTATTCCTACAGTTTCGTACAATTTCTCATTTCTCAAACATCATACATTATCTATTCAACATCATAACTCCATCGATTCCAATATGCTTTCTACTATACCATACATTATATCTTATAATAATTATATTGTTATATATGCGTGTCGTATGATGCTCACAAGGGAAGGTCCATAAACTACGTGGCTAGGTCTAAGAGAAAGGGGGGGGGGGGAGTTGAGTATAAAAGTTACGCTGGGCTACGTGGCGGAAGGGGTAAGGTCCAAGTCAAACCACATAGTTTTTCATTCATATAATTTGTCATAGATGAAATAAGGTAGAAAACACACAACGGCATGTGAATATTTATTTCCGTCATTTAATTATACTGGAATGTAATTTAAGATAGTCTGACGGGAGAACAAGGTACAAATGTTTTCCGGAATCAGTAGGGAAAATGTTACGTGCTACTCGGGGGAGGGGGAGAAGGGGGTACACATTAAAGCCACGTTTCTACGTGGGATGGGAGTGGGGAGGAGGAGGAGGGAAGGTTCACAGGAGGTCAAAATGGAGCTACGTAGTTTATGGACGCTTCCCAAGATCCTGTAGGTGGATGAATCATAAACGATTAACCGCATGACGAAGGAGAAGGCAGTGAAGAACAATCCAACAAGGACTTAATAGGATATTCTGAGGATATGTTATCGTTTCAATGTCCATAATGATGAATACATCTTGGATAATTTATTATGCAGATAGAATAGTTCTCCACTCTCATATCCGGGTTTGGACTGCTTAGGTTGGAGTCATCAGAAATGGTAGAAATATTCTTCAATTCGGAGCGTAGTATCTTAGAACTGTGAATATGATCGCTATGTTACAGGACTTAAATATGAAGACGGAAGGGCCACAGTTATATTTTACTGGGATTAGTAAGTTTAAATTGAAGGACACCCAGGATTTATGGTCTCAGGGATATATAATAATCAGCGTACAGTTTATCACTAGCGTCACTGGTATTAACGAGAAAATACGAACACTTTTGAATTAGTGTGGACAGTTTAGTTTTGATCAAGTTTAAAACTAAGCTTGCAACAACCAATTTAGTAAAAGTGTATATGCAAATTCCACAAGATGATGATGACGAAACAGATAAAATATGGTCCATTATTTACGATCTAACGCAAATAGCAGGAAAATGTAATTATTGTTGTTCGTGCTTAGTGCGCGTCGACAACACAGTCATTGGAGCCCTTAAAGTATAATTTTTGTCAACTGTAGTGTTACGATAAGGGAAGTAAGAGAATGAATATTGTCGATCATTACGGTCTAACAGAAAAGAGGTGAAGAAGTAAACAGTTGGAATTTTCTGAGAAGTTAATAATAAAGAAACATTCTTTAGGAGTCATACAAGGAGGATGCAGTGTGAGAGCGTCTAGGGCAGGGGTGGCCAACCCGCGGCCCGCCTTGAATAATTTCGCGGCCCGCGAGATTCAACAAATTTTTACAAAATATATTTATTTCATAATAGCCAAAGTAATGAAAACCAATTTATTAAAAATTACATTATTTGTGAATCCATATTTTCTAAATTTATTTCATTTATATTTATATATCTTTTTAGTGTTGTATTTTTCTTTAATTTGTGCGTTTAGTATCATTATTATTTTATTATCTATGTTTACATGTAAGAATAATAGTAAACACAATATTAATAACTCATTATGTTTCAATTTTTCACTCCAAAAAAAAACGTCTATAGTTGGTCTAAATCTGATATAGGAATATATAATTTTATATGCGTCCCGCGGAGTTATGAAGCATTTCCAAAGTGGCCCGCAAGATCATTTGGGTTGGCCACCCCTGTTCTAGGGGATACAGGTAGGCGTCATCTGGGCTACGTCATAGCTAAACAGAAATGTAAAAAACCGAAATTTTTATCATATCACACATCCGAAAGCTTAAGTAGACTCTGAACACTGTCTGACAGCAATTAAGTTCAGATTGAAGTTCAAAAGAATAAGGACGCAACCCACGCTTCCAGAGAGTAAGCTGAAAAAGTAACATGTAAAACGAAAATTCACGATTGTAAAACTGAAATTTAACCATGTTGCACAACACATTTACAATCGTATCGCCGTACACGTCTCCGTAGTTTGTGTTTGACAATCTAAGTGGAGGTGAGCGCAGCAACGTTATGTTATGACTCGTCGACGTCGAGGGCATTAGAGGAAAAGGGTTGAGGGTAAGGAACGGGAGGGAATTCTGCCATGTGCTTTTGAAGGAACGATTCCGGCATTCGCCAGGAGTGTTTTCGGGAAGCCATGGGAAACCCCAGTTTGGATGCCCGGACGGGGATTCGAAATCGCGTCCTCTCGAATGCGAAGCCAGAGCGTTACCGCTCACCCACCACGCTCGGTCTGGAAAGAATCTCGCCGACCATTTACAAGTGCTACGGATGGCCTTCTACTTTAACAAGAGCCACCTACTGCCGGCCATCATACAATTTCATTGCATAGGCCTATACTTTATTTTTCCTCTGCTTCTTAGTATTTTTTCTCCTTGCGTAATGTATAATTATCTAGCGTTAAGTTCTAAGGATATTTTTGGACTTCAATTTATTCATTTTATCCAATGCAGTTGTCAATTAATCCAATGATGGTCAAAGTAACTTTTTAAAGCACACACATTTTATGATTGTGTTAATGTTATACGAAAAGATTAAAGAATATTATTTAGTTGTAAAGTCCCCAGATGTATCACTTCTGGCTGAACTGCCTAATTATACATCAACGAACGGGGAGATAAAAACAATTCTATATTCCATCGAGGCCTCAAGACTACAGTTGATGATGTACATCAAAATATTCTCTTACAATATTCATCAGCATTGGTATACATTTTTCAGTAACTAGAAATAAATTAATGAATGGCAATTTTAAAAAAGTAATAGAAAATATTAAATACAAATTGAACTATAACTCTCAAAATCAAATTGTATTAAATGTGAAATAAAACGGATAAGTATCTAAATTATTTGTAATATTAATTATCATTATTTCAGTGAAACTTATTCTACTCCCCTGTGATAAGAAGGGAGGTTGAACACTAAACCACCATTTCCTACGGAACGTACAGTTTAACCTGAACCAGCAATCGCTATATACAATTTTTTCTATTTAATTCACCTGTTTTTTTTAATTTATTAAAAAAAAAAATAACAATCTGAAGAATGGTCGTTCTGAGAAAACCTGAAGTTCTTAGCAATTCAGTTCAAAGCACATATCGTCGTCTCACTCTTTATGTGGAACGGCACCAGTAACTTCAGATACAACGCCGACAGCATTAGCAGCTTCATATCTACCAGCTAAAATTAAACTTTTAATGTTCTTCTTGTCTCGCTACAAGTATAGTTTCTTACGCTTTCAATTTTTACAATCACTGCATTCTTTCCGAAGGTTTATACGAATAAATTCTCCTCAAACAAGAATAGTTTCAAGCTTTGTCAGGTATTATTTCTCATGCTTGTGACGGTTTTCTTATATACGAATTTGAACTAAAGACAAGGGAAGATTTATTAAAAATCTTATGGTGTTCCTTATGTAAGTATAGAGAATATTTTCCACTGACTGCGTATTTCATAAACTGTGCCAGTATCCACACTGACTTGTTTGACTTCGTTTGATCTTCTCATGTAAGTCCTGTGATTGTGTTGTGAAAACAAGATGTTTCGAATGTCGATTGGTCGACCTACAGGCTGCGAACAAGATGGCAGAGTCATTCTCCAAAATGTATTAACGTCACCACTCAATCCGGCGGTGTACACTTTCAGACCACAATCGAATCATTCGTCGATAAAGTCTCTGTTATATTTTTGTTCCGGAAAAGACCACCACTGCGGATTCAAAACGGAATTATTTTTACAGAGTTAGGACAAGTTCTGTTTATAATTACAAGTTTTATTTTTGTCCGATGCCAGACCATTGCCAATTAATCTGTGATGTGGTGATGTGAAGACAATTAGACGAGATTTGTTGTTTCCTTGTTTGCAACTCATCTTGATGTGAAAACGATTATTAGTGATTAACATATTTCTTTCCATTGCAACTATGGATTATTGTTGTCAGTTTCACTTTGTCCACGATTACTTGTCAGAGTTTCATGAAATTCTATCGTCTTGCGTGGAATGTTTCTGTCTACAGCATAAACAATTTGGATGAAGTATTTCCACGAATTTTCAAAATGATTTTTAATGTGGCTCGTGCCAATAAGCCGATACAAGATCAACGGTCTTAATTCGGAAAGAAACATGATTTTGATTATGGTGATAAAATTCTCTGTAAGGGCTTTTGTTCTTATTGTAAATAATGCAGTAATCTGTTCAATTTCGCTGATATCTGTTCATTGGTTTTTGTGGGTTTTTGTGCGATGTGCAGAAAAAGATTACAAAATTTATCATAGTAAGAAAGCTGTTTATCAAATATATATATATATTTAAAAAAACAACATATTTTGGTTTATAACAAAGATTAATGCTATTAGTGGTACGAATACACACCTGCCACTACTTTTCCTTATTTTTCAAAGGAACAAAACTTTAACTTTTTAAATTCACGGTTGACAGAAAAATTCACCGAAGCGGGAAGTGAAAGGAAGGCAATCAACACACTGAAAAACACCATCTATTCATGTACAACTGCCGATAACCAAGGACAATACAGTTTAATTAATCCTGGAAGAAAACTGGTTCAATAAAATGAAAAATTCACTAATCGCTCAATAAATGCTCCACGAATATTTTTTTTAAATATATTTTGAACAAAACTGTTATTATTATGATTACATACTCTTTCCGAACTGTTTCAACTATTTTCCCGCACCTTTTTCTAGTTCTGTGAAGCAGCCTACTAAATTACGGTTTTTCAATTGCATTATATAATGTAGTGAGTGTTTGTTGTAATCACCAATCCATTTATAACAGTTTAGAGTAAAATATACAAGTTGGGAAGGTACAAATCATAAAAACTTAATTTGTGTGAACTGAACTTGGATAATCTGAAAATAAACCAAGAATAAACGAGTTCAGCTGGTCGGATAAGTCCGCAGTGATTAAACTGTAGTCGGTTCCTGAGGAGAAATAACCAGGGCATTACGTGTATGAACAATTACTCATTATCATAGAATCCACTAGCAAATTACACACTTTGACAGTAAATTTGGCCGCCGCAGAAAAATTCTATCACTCATACTTTGAACAATCTGACATCAATGTCATCCTAAGAAACAGTAACGCAATACTGGCTTGCCAGTATTACATTTCTGTTTCCTGGGATGACATTGATGTCAGATTTTGCAAAATATGAGTGATAGAATTTTTCAGTGGCGGCCAAATTTATTGTCAAAGTGTGTACAAATGACGATAATGTTAGAACTCAAAAAAAAATATTGAAACTAATAAAGGAGAAAGTTAGTATCTAAAATATTAATACAATCTCAAGAAAATAACATTACTGCCACTAAATTTGTATAGTTTTTATAGTCTACTGAATTTTGTGCGAATCAAATGTATGAATTCGGTCTCTCCCTAAAGACACACAATCGACATACATCGCGATTGTTCTCGAACATTTGGAATTTAGTGTTCCGTGGCAGTGGCTACACTTAGCTGAAGCTTAGAATTTAGATTCCCGTGAAGCAAAACACAGCAGAAATAGCTGTAAATATTTCTTTCTGAAGCCAAAATAGGACATAAAATCAGAATAAACAAACGGTTTCAATGTATATACACGAATAAACCTTTGGTTATGTATAACGTTTTAAACAAGTCTTTTTATTTATTTTGATTATTTACGAAGTTAATCATTCTCTTCATCACTGAAGGCCAAAATTTCTCATAAATAAATACATCCAACATTTTCAAAGGAAGCATAGTAAATCAAAATTATTATTATTAGTTAACATTCAGACTCCAAAAACATAAAGACACAAACTTTGAACTATGCTGAACCATGGAACTATATAATACCCTTTTTCAGCAATTCCAACTGCAATGTGGTTAACATCTATATCTTCTTTTAAATTCAGCGAAATTAGAGATATTAATAGATTTGATATCACTATTCGGTTTAATGAAACCAACAAACCAGAGAGCCGTGGTGGTATGGTATCATCCGTAGATTCTCTGCTGCCATCTATCGTATTCATTTTCTCTCTTTGAATCTGAAACTTCTCTGTTTTATCTTAATAATGATGAATAATATACCTACAATAATTTCATTTAAAATAAACCTAAATTTTGATCTACTTACTCTAGTTTTAGGGTTCCGTACAAGAAGAGAAACAGTGACTTATTGCGGTCGATCCAATGTCTGGTTACCTAACACAGACTTCTAGCTAGCTGCAAACTTCAATTTGGATGTGTGCAGGCCAAACCGAATACCGTATATATAAAAAAAATATATAAATACGTATAAAATAAATATTTACAAATATATATAAACTTTGTAAAATTACATTATATCATCCCAAAACCAGTAAAAGGAGTCGAATTATTTTTCGTTCTGTTCCATAGTGAAAGCTTTAAGATTTTTCAGTTTTCTTTCGCTGGCAAACAAAGACGCAAATAATGGTCAAAAGATTTCAGTTTTAGAAATTTTTTTTGTTACCAGGTCTATGTGAAAAACTTTAATATCTAGGAACTTGAAATTTTCCTCCATCATGGAACATATGACGACAGGCGGTAGAACATCTAGCTACTGCTCGGACGACCGGATTTCGATCCCCGATTAGGTCGAAACTTTTATTCGAACTTTCGAAACGTCTCCCCAGTTCCATCCAGCCTACTGTGTAATGAGTAGCGTAGAGGAAACTCCACGTGAAAGTAAAAAAATGGCCTAATCGTGGCGCTGACCACGTCACAGCCCTTCTAGTGCCGAAAAGATTGTGATGGGAATGAGGAGCCTACCTATTAAGCATATGACGTAATGTCTTGTCATATGATCCACACCGTGACATTTGAGGCCCTGGGCAGGGTCCCTCGTGCTCCTTAGTTTCTCTTTTGTCACCCTGATGACAAATAGCGTTTTAGTTTTACATTGCCCTGTTTTCAGTCATGGGACATAGCGGTATTTCTTGCTTTGTCTTTGGCTAGCGAAGACGCACAACATTTCTGGCTTTTAATCCATTTTCTGCCAGCTCATCTATAACATTGTCTAGGACGTATTGAATGATGACCACTTTTAGCAGTTTCTCTGGAACCGTAGGAAATTTTTAAAACGATTCTATCCTCTAGGAAACATGTTAAACATCCTGTTTTGCACTGCACTTTATAGAGCTCGCGTTCCTATGCCTTCACGTAAAAGCTTGCTTATACAGTTTCTTCAGCTGAACTTAAAGAGAAAGATGATCATGGGTACTTGTTGGGCTCTTTTGACGCAGTTAATGCATTCTCCTCTTCCTTTTTTAAGTGCTTCAAATTGATTGCATATGCTGATACAGCAGCTGCAGCGTTACGTATTTCAAGATGTGAAGCAGTTGCGCAACGACGTGGTTTGCTTCATTCATCTCCATTAACCGAGGGTTTTTTTCCCGTATAGACTTTAGCCTCTTCATAGTTCTTCCTCCCTTCTTCTTTACCAGCTGATGTATTAGCACTACTACCCTTTCTTGAAGTTGCAAATTCTTCCTCTTGCGGAGAGTCGCGCCTTTCCATTACGTACAAATACTTTTCTAACTTTGTTCTTGGACTGTCTTCGTGGTCTGCAGGGACATGCTAAGAATGCACTCACTTTGCCCACAGCCTATTCGTCGTAAGAGGAGTGAATGACTGCGACCTCGAAGGAAACACTGCCTGGCTGCTTAGAGGCCTTATCCCGAGTAACTAACGCACTCATCGCACTATCGTTAAATTCCATCGAAAACTTCAAAACAAGATCCTGTATGAACTTGCTCCGGATGTAAACTCTTCACAACGACATCAGAACACTCCTATCGAGATTCTCCACGTACAGCACAGTGATTTCTTGTAGCGTGAAGATTTAGCGGTGGGAAATGCAGACACCTTTTTCATGGAGCTGGAGGTGCTTCTACTTGCACGATGTAACTGTCTTCATGCACCTGAGTGACGGTCCCAACTGCAGCAGGTACTTGACGCTCCGCGGCATGCCTGGTCATTATAAGTGAACACTGCAATGTCACACTCAATGGTCAAGTTGCATTACTTGGGTTTAATACGCAGAAACATTATCAGAGAGATGAAAAGTTATAAAGGTCCTATCGATTGGTTGCCGAGCCTGAAGTTCGAGGGGAGCCTATTGTCTCACAAAAAAGCAAATAAAGGGAATTATTTACGCGTTACGGGTTACCGCGTCCAGCATTCAGTCACCTCATGTGAGATGACATCAAAATAAACTATCCAAAGGGACACAAACATTCATTAAGCTGTCGGTACTGACAGGTGCCAGCATCGAAAGTAGCGTGGGAAAAGGGAGATGGAGAAACAGAATATGTTATGTGACCCAGCATATATTCGGCCTTCGGTAAAATTGATAATTAACTCCGCCTCTCAATAGGATGTGCAAATGTTTTCCTGTGAATTAAAGAAGATAAGGAAGGACATTAAGGAACGGGGATGGCAGTGGTCCCTCTGGTACAAGTCGCAGCAGTCAGCTTCTAATGTCCGCTGAGTATAGATCAACTGCAGAGACGACTGATCACTGATTCAGTCGAACACACTGCGGCGCGGTTACCAACTGCTCAAAGTTGAACAACCAGGACTCATATACCAAAGAAGTCAGCTGCTTATAAAAAGGCATAGTGGAGCAATGAAAACTCAAATGATAGTGTGCGTTAAAACGCCGAAAATATCATGCAAGTCCCTGAGGTAAAGAGCGTCATGGAGTTAGCTGAACGATTAACCAATCTTCAGTCATTAATTACGTTCCTAATGTATATTTTGTTGTATTTGAATTCAATATGAAAATAAATTATTAATTATGTTATTAGTCAATCATAATCCGCCAGTGTGGTTCCCCGCATTAAGCTTCACCATACTAGTTAGGGGAATTACCACGGACCTTGCGTACCGGCCGTCCTGCGTGCGGTTTTTAGGTGGTTTTCCGCAGTCATCTAGGCGAATACTGGGACGGTCTATAATCTTCCTCTCATAACTTTCGTTTCACATAAAAAATTACCATTATGACATAGAACACAAGTTACACATTTTAGACAAATGACAACATATCCGCTTGTTCCCACTAAAACTACAACAGGTCAGCAAGCCAGTAGTGGACGGAACCTTGCTTTGAAAACAAGCACAGCCTCTGGAAGAGGATGTGCCCAACGACTCGTGAAAGAAATGTTCAAGTGATAGTGATGATGAATCGATAACAATAAATAAAGAACTTCCACACCCACCTATCATTGATTATTGAATCTATATAAATAAAAATGTGAATGTTCGTTCGTTCAAAATCTTAAATCTCCGAAATTTCTTCACCGATTGCTTCTAAGTTTGACACAACGTGCATTCGAATTCGCGCGTGTTTTTATAGAGATATGTCAATTGTTTCCTTAGTATTTTTTGTTTATTTACTTTGTTTTCTTTTTTTTCAGTGATTTGTTTTCTTATTTTCAGATCGATTCAATTATTTAGTATAATATTGGGTTGGTTAATTTATTTTAATTTTGATTTAATTATTTCGTGTAACATTGTATTGGAATTACATTAACTGTAACTCCTCGATCGACACCAGCGGACGAAACAAATGCTTGTCTAAATTACATTACTTTGTGGCGACGTGTAAAGACATTGTAAATAACTCAAAATATGGGTGTTCAGTTGCCGAATGATCGATCAGATGACATATTCTCACATCAGTTTCTGGAAATTGGGAACGCAAGGTGCCGGTTGATCTGACCACAGGACGAATTAAATACTTCATAACTTCTGCATTTAGCTACGTTGAAAGAAGAATTGGTTGGAAAAGTATTTTACCATATTCAAATCAGTTATAAGATTCGCGATTGGATGAGTGAACGAGCTATTGTTACCGCCAAGAACAAAGACGACTACGAACTTAACAATATGATATGATAAAGGTAGTCCAGTAACGGGGTCGTAAAAAGGGGGTCTCGCAAACATCACATCACGTAGAAGATTTTTTTTTCTTATCTTGTATATATTGGTGAGAGTATGCAGAAACCAAGTTTTCGACCTCCAGCACCCTCGGCACAATTGGCCAAAAAACATCAAAATTTGGGTACTTTTTCCAGTTTTTCGTCTATATCTCCTTCCTGATAAGTCCTATCAAGAAATATTCTATTTTCAATTTGAAAGAGGACAAAATTTCCTACAACTTTCGTATCACAAACTTTTTTCTAAGCTCAAAATTAAGCGAGCTACAGTTCTTCGAAAATCAGCCAAATTTCACACTTTTCCTAAAAGTTAGGTTTTTACCTAATTTGCAGCTCAAAATGACCTGAAACCCCTGTATATATAACCGATATGTATGTATTTCTGTATGACATAGTATATATATGTACTATACTTTGATTACTGATGGTCCATTCAATAATCATATAGCATTGTTGGCCGGGAGATCCCGAAGGATTGTTCGGCCGCCAGGTTACAGTGTTATGGATAGGCCGCGCAGTGCGCTTCTTGTGGCTATCTAACCTGACCAAGTACTAGTACCGCATATAGGGACCTACAGCTTAAGGTGGAATTGAAACCACAGAATCGTTCTGGCTTTCTCCATATTACACAGCAAGCTGTGGCAGAGGTAAAGTTCGGGTTAATGGCCTTTGAAAATTACTGCTGAGAACGGGATTTCGATCTTCAGTCAGATACCTTAACCACTGAGCTACCATTTCGTTCTATTACCTGATGGTATTTGTACCAGTTTGAAAAACGGATTTGCAAAACTGAAAACATAATGTTATGGCACAAAGTTTATTTATGCAGTCAAAATTAAGTCATAATAAGTAAAAAATTAGTCATAAATCCATTTCTTTTCCGTTTTAATGGATTGAAACAATGTGTTCCATTTGAATTTGTTCCGTACAACAATGGAAAAAAATTGTCGCTATATGAAACATTTAAATCTCTTCAAGATACAACACCCAACACAAAAATTTTTGCTATGCACGGATGATTCCTCCTGCATAAGGTTATGTGGCATAGTAGTAAATACCTTGGCTGCTTCTGTGGAAAATATGAAGCCTATTTGACAACGAACTATAGATCCAACATCACAGTTATATTTGACGGATACCGAAGTTATGCTGCGCAGAGAGGAATAAAGTCATCTGAAATGATTTGTAGTTTGAAAACATCAGATACTTCAGCAGGCATCATTTTCAGTGAGGAAACAAGTGCTACAGTGACGCAGCAGATGAGAGCAGCAAGAACTGTGTAATGTTGATACTAATGCAAAAACAGAAAAAGGAGGCATCCAAGATCAACAGGCAAAACAAGATGCTGCTGGATTGATCGTTGACGCAGCAATTTCCCAAGAAGCAAAATTCGACAGTGTGATGATTCTAAGTAAGTATATTGGCTTTCTCATTTTGCTAATGGGCTTTGGTACCACGAGTTTGAACCCACACACATCCTCTTCATCCATGCATTTGCTGGATGTGATACAATATCAGCATATTTCGGCTATGGGAAAGAAAACTTCTACTACATGATTCAATACCAACCATATCTGAAAGTAACATGCATGCTAACTTCTCAGAACTCTAACCTCCAGAGAACATTTGGAGAACACGCAGGGGAACAGATCATCTTGGAACGGGACGGAAAAATTGCTTGTGGAACATTGGAAGGCTCAGATATGAAATGATTAAGAAATCTGCCCAAAAAATGCATTCAGACTAGCACGGTTGCCACCAAAATCAGATGCGGCAACGTTTCACTCAATATGCACGTACCACCAAGTAAAGGTTGGTTGGGTCGAGAAACGTACCCATTGCCGTGAGGATGAAGGAAAGGCTCGTCCAGTCTTATTACAGTTACAATAATAAATGCATTCAGAAGGACGTCGGTTCGAATTCCCGTCCAAGCATCCAGATTTGGGTTTTCCATGGTTTCCTCAAATCACTCCAGCCGAATGCCGGGATGCTTCCTTCAAAAGGCCATGGCCTAAATCCTTCACGTTCCTTGTCCCCAGTCCCATCGTGCCACTAATGAACTCGACGTCGACGAGGCGTAAAGTCATTAAAAAAACAATAATAAAAGACGATGCACTTGAGTTTACTTCGAAGGTTGTATCATATTCCTTCCAGAAACCTTGTTCTCCTCCATGCAGCTGTCGCTAATCAGGACTGCATTGTTCAGCTGCTTGCAAAAATTGCTCTCGCCTGCCTCGTGAAAGCGTTCCTGGAATGTAGTAGATGAAGGAGAGGAAGATTTCTTCGACCTCGAGGAAGCTGTTCCTGATGCAATGGATGAAAGAGACACAATTCATTGATAAGCCGGGACAATCAAAACGGAAAAGAAATTTATTTATGACCATTTTTTTAACATATTTCGAAATTATTATGACTTTATAACTTTGCGTCATAACATTATGCATTGTTGTTCGCTCTATTATCTTCAGTAATAGAGCGATCTGATAGCTCAAGGCGTCTGACTGGAGATCGAAATCCCGGTCTCAGCAATGATTTTCAAAGGCCATTAACCCGACCTTTACCTCTGCCACAGCTTGCTGTGTAATATGGAGTAAGCCAGAACGATTCTGTGTTTTGGATTCCACCTTAAGCTGTAGGTTCCCTATATGCGGTACTAGTACTTGGTCAGGTTAGATAGCCACAAGAAGCGCACTGCGCGGCCTATCCATAACACTGTAACTTGGCGGCCGAACAATCCTTCGGGATCTCCCGGCCAACAATGCTATATGATTATTGAATGGACCATCAGTAATCAAAGTATAGTACATATATATACTATGTCATACAGAAATACATATATATCGGTTATATATACAGGGGTTTCAGGTCATTTTGAGCTGCAAAGTGGGTAAAAACCCAACTTTTAGGAAAAGTGTGAAATTTGTCTGATTTTCAAAGAACTGAAGCTCACTTAATTTTGAGTTTAGAAAAAAGTTTGTAATACAAAAGTTGTAGGAAATTTTGTCCTCTTTCAAATTGAAAATAGAATATTTCTTGATAGGACTTATCAGGAAGGAGTTATAGACGAAAAACTGAAAAAAGTACCCAAATTTTGATGTTTTATGGCCACAGAAAATTGTGCCGAGGGTGTTGGAGGTCGAAAACTTGGTTTCTGCATACTCTCACCAATATATACAAGATAAGAAAAAAAAATCTTCTACGTGATGTGATGCAAGTGAGAACTACCCCGTTACTGGACTAAGAGAGAGATGGGAATATACAGGGCATATATTGGTGATGTGGTTTGGAGGGATATTGGTTAAAGAATTAGGAATAGTGCATGGAACGGGAAAGACGGCCATTACCACAAACTGGCGCTCGATTTCATGCAGAAGGGAGTTGGTAAATTTTCTGTTGTTGGTAAGGGTGGCAAGGTTTGAAGCAAATTATCAAGTGAAGTGATGTATAATTTTATCAGAAACGCATTAGGAATTTAAAATTAAAATTTTTAAATCAGAAAAGTAATTGAGGAAGGAATTTAACACTCCTATTATAAAATAAAATTTTAAAAAGAAATAAAATTGAAAGGGATAATTAGATGACTAGGGGCATTGTCACCGGAGCGTTAGCTCCATTGCAATTGAAAATTGTTAATATTAATACGGTACTATTCAGTCTAATATTATTCAGTTCAAAGCGAGGTAGTCACATACAAGCCCGTCGACTTGATTGCGGAAGCAAATGAAGCGGTTAATTATTCAACAGAATTTTTGAATCCACTGGATTTGCAAGGGATGCCAGCGCACGTACTGCAATTGAAAATCGGCGTGCCAATTATCATGTTGCGAAATATCAACCGGCCGAGGCTTTGCAGCAGCATGCGGGTTGCAGTGAAAAAACGCTCAGGGCCAAACGTTAGAATTATGCGGTTTACATCTACACACGGATTGCTTGTGGCATGGACAATTATATGTTGCTTGTTCTACAGTCGGCAAACCTGACAATCTCTACATTTGCACAGACATGAAAAAACGAATAATATTTTATATCCATAAGCATTGTAAAATCAAACATATTAGAAATGTGAGCTATCTCTTTTCTTTCTTTTCCATTTGACAAGATTGAGCCACATCAACGCGTGGCCGGGTACAGCTAGTAATTAAATAAAATCTTCAACTTACTACCTTCGTGCCCCTATTGGAGTTAGGAACACTGCATACTTTTTTCTTGACTTCTCAGATTGCTGATGTCACATCAGATGAAACAGACCCTAGAATAGTCAATATTTGAATGCTCATTCCACAATTTTTGCGTTAATCGCGGTCAGTGAAATAAAGATACAAAAATTTTGAAAACAGTCAATTTATTTTCTATAGATTATTAATAATTCCCCAAATTCATCTAAGATCATATAATAATAATGATCTTACATTTTTAAAATATGTAACATTATAATGATACATAAAAAATATATAAATTTAATGAAATAAATTTTGAAAATATGGATGCACAAATAATGTATTATTTAATACATTGGTTTTACTACTTTGGCCATTATAAAATAAATATATTTTTTAAAAATGTGACGAATCTCGCGGGCCGGAAAAATATTCAGGAACAGGGCGCAGAGCTCAGTTTAAAGCGCCGTTCCACTCACCTCACCCCTCTGTCTGCATCATTCTTCCCGCTTGGAACAATATGCATGGCCAGTAACTGCTCCTTGGAGCAGATGTACAGTGGAGTTTGTTGTTCGAAGACATTTACTCCTAGTTGTTTGGATGGTTCAGAACTTCGCTATTGGTTGTTCTTTTTGTTGGCTCATTGTTGATTTCCTTGCTGCGTGGTTGCCGCCGCGGCATACCACAGAGATGGTCCAACACATTTGGTGTCTTAAGGCTGCTTCGAGGAAGGAGGCGTGTCTTGTTTTGATGTTAGATGTGTGACATGCATCGTGAGGAGTGTGATGAGTTCATCTATCCTGTCCTCCTGTTGATCTGCGACTTGGAGGATGCTGGATTGGTCGCAGTGTGCTCTGACAACGCGGCTGCCTTCCCCTCCGGTGAACTTCTGCGGCTCAGTCTTCTTTCGTTTGCTTGCGTGATGCCTTGATGTCTCCGCTGGTGAGGCCCTGCTATCTCGAAGTCTTTCTTCTACACTCGGTGCTGTTGCGGCCACGGGGACGCTGTACAGCACAGCACAGCGTCATCTGGCTAGCATTGCTACAATGTTGTTAATAGCTCCAGGATGTTCGTACTAGGGATTGCAATCCAGCAAAGCGGGATCCCGCAATCCCGCGGCATCCCGCATCATTAGACAGTCTGGCGGATCCCGCACAAAATTAAGCGGATCCGCAATCCGCAAAATCCGGCGGAAATGCGTGTCAGTCTGCGTGACTCACTGCCCCACTCGGTCTCTATTGGATGTATTGCACTGTTTGCCTTTACCCTTCCAGTTGGCATTTGACTCGTGTGAACAAACGTTTGTTTTTGTCAACCTTCGTCATTCGTAAGTAAATAAATACATTTTTATGTATTCATCAAAACTTAGTTTGTTTCCAATACACATTTCTGTAAATTGAGTTATGGTGCATATTTAGTACGATTTTCTAACTATATAATTATTTTTAAGTGTCGCACACGTTATCTGAACTACACGGTTACAGCTTTTTATTCATGATTTCATTATTCCCATTTTCTGTATTTGCAGATAAAGTAATTGTGACAATTTCCTAATTTGCGGCTGAAAATTTGATTATTTGTTGATATGAAACTAATGTTATCGTAATTTTAACGATCGCATACCTATTTATTTAACAGCTATCAAAAGGAAATTGTATATCCTTTGACTTATTATTGTTTTGGCCGCTGCCTCAATGCGTTTCTTTGACGAAAGCCACCTGCTTACATGTGCCGCTCAGGCTTTCAATCCCTCTTCTCCTTGTTATTATTTCGACTAAAGGTAAAAAAAGTTATAATGCAATTTTCACTGGTGTATCGACGAATTGTGTTGTAGGAACACCAAACTTCGACGGCTGCCTCCGCCGTCTTCCTCACGTGTGTAATTTCGTGTGCTGCAATGAAATCCGGAGATACAACCTATGAGGACTTCACTGCAATCATTTTCCGAGAAAGTCTCCTTTCTTACTAAAAAATAATAATTTCCACTCTAAAAACGTCGTTACGCCACAAAAGTAAATCTGAAATACTTGACAGTTTACGTGTTGGTGAGTAGTTTCTTTTAATAACATTGAATCAACTGTAATATCAATCAAAGAATCAGGAGATATAATAATGAATCACGCAAAAAAAAGGCCAAGTCTCGTGTTTGTGCAGTGACAAAAAGTTATGAGATCCTGTTCTGAGCCAAGTCTACACTTTACTGAGTATACTCACTTCACTTTGTGAAATGGAATGCTTTTTTCGGTGTTATGGAACGTTTATTTAGAATTTAAAAAAAACTCTGGTAACTTGGCCATTAAGCAAACCATATTTTTAACACATTGACTGCCACGTGAGCCAATGTTGGCTCACAGTTGCACTGGTTATGACGCCACGTGAGCCATATTTGGTTCACGTATACATTGTGCAGTGAGCCGCGTGAGCCATAATTGGCTCACATGCAGAGTTGTGTTTAGAGGCCACGTGAGTCTCATGGGGCTCACAGATAATGCGTTTCAACTATGGGTTTAAAAGTGGTGGCTCCACTGAACACTCTGATGTTCTTAGCAATCAATATTTTTGCATTTGGTAGCCCTGGTGATTCCTAACTGCAACCGTCAGAGATCAACTTACGACGACTCAGCTGTAGTACTGTTTTGTTTTGCTGATTGCTCGTGTATGCTATTTGAGGTTACGTTTGTGTATTTGGTTAGTTTACTAGTTTATTGTTATGGCCAAAAGAAGACAAACTTTTGAAGAACTTGAACAGCTAGTGAATGAGGCTATGCAAGATAGCTTATCAAGTTATCAATTTTATATGTAGCTAATATAAGCAAATAAACTAAGAGTTTGAATCATTTCTTGAAAAACGATTTTTTTATACCTATTGTGTTTTAAATGTTGTGAGCCACATGTGGCTCACAGATCGTAATTGTGTTAAAATGTAGTTGTTGGGCAACGTGAGCCATATATGGCTCACACCTTTTACCAATCCAGATCAGTCATAACTTGATATTTTATGAAGTAACTTAGTTCTACATGATCAAAAGAAGACATCTGATGCAAAAATCAATTTGGCCTCACAAGTAATATTTGTGATTTCAATGTGGCATAGCAATACATAGTCCCAGTTTCATAATGGCAGTCAATGTGTTAAACTTATGTGATGTATTGTAAGGCACATAATATGACCTAAGACTCAATATTTTCCATTTTTATTATTTATTTAAAAATTGGTTTATATTAAAAAAAAAATGTAAAACCTCGTAATACACTTAAGACACGCTAAAAGTTTTAATGTCATTTTGCAATCAAAATATTGTTAACTGTTAATTTTTATCATTTAACATTAAAAATTATTTATAAATTTAATTATCATTTAATTTATTAAAGTTTTAAGTAACTGTTTTAAATAAATGTGTTAAAAAACTGTTTGTACCAATCCCGGACGGATCCCGCGGGATGCCGCGGGATTGACGCAAATCCCGCGCGGATCCCGCGGGATTGAAAACACTGCGGGATTGCAATCCTTAGTTCGTACTACCGTTGTCTGAATTTCGGGTTTTTGGACATGGATTTTGTTCTGTCATTTCTCACGCAGTGATCAGTTTGGTTGGGCAACCCCGTCAGCCTTGTAAAGCCGGGGCACCTATATGTTTTAATTTAAATCTAATTTTATAAATCAAATTTTCCTAAGGCTGATTTTATATATTTGTTATAAATATTTGTGCTAAAACTATTAGAGGCACTATATACAAGAGCATATTTACAAAGGACCTACCCAACCTATTGGAGGAAGTGAATTACATTATCTTAATTTCAAGGGTACATATGATTTATGCTGCTTAACCTAACGGAGGGATTAGTTTCAGTTGATTGACCTAACAAATTACTAAAGAAGAGTTTCATAGTCTTTTAGGACCTACACATAACTGAAGAGTGGCCTATTTACCCAAATTGGTGTCTGGGGGTTAAGGAGGATGGGGGAGTGGATAAATATTTAATTGCCTTGTAAGTGTGAGTTTTGGTGTCACGCATCTCTTTGGACTCGTCACCTATTTCAGAAATAGTGCCCTATTTGGAAACAGAATATCTCGGATAGAATATCTCACATTTTTGTTTAATGGTCTCTGCTAGCGTTGGAAAGCAGAGTGCTCGTCTGATTTCCCTGTTGCTGAGATATCTTGAAGCGTCCGATATGATGCGCAGCGTTCTGTTTTCCAGTGCTTGCATTTTTTTGACATGAAAGTCGGCCGCCATGCTCCATATTTCCGACCCGTAGAGGAAGTCGGTTGGATAATCGCACGGTAAAGGAGGATCTATGTCGCCGTGGATAGAACGTAGCCTCTCAGTAGGAGGCAGAGGCCGGCTAGCTTTGCTCTGGATTTGTTTTTTATATCATCTGTATGTTTAATAGACGTGAGCCTTTTATCTAGACGCACTCCCAAGTATTTCACCTGGTCCACCCAATTTAGTTCTATGTCATTTACATATAATTTATCATCTGGAATTTTTATTCTTGTAGAAAATATTATTGTATGGCACTTAGTTTCATTGATTTTGATCCGCCACAAGTTGCACCGATGTGACAGCTTTTCAAGGTGTTTTTGGAGTTAAGTTCTTGTTGCTAGCATAAATTGTAGTATCATCTGCATAGAGGGATAATTTACTTTCTGTAGTCTGCGGGATTTTGTTTACATAAATATTAAGGAGTAATGGACCAAGTACGCTCTCCTGCGGGACCCCGGCTTTTATATCCAAATATGTGGTGTTTCCCTTAGCATAACACACAAAAAATTCCTCTTCGTTAGATAGGAATGCAGTAGATGGATTAAGTTATCTGGCATATTGTATTCTTGTAATCTATAAGGTAGGCCTTCATGCCATACTCTGTCAAACGCCTTCTCAATATCAAAGAATACAGCAGCTGTACCAATTCCTGCCTGCTTTTCTTTGCAGATATGCTCCACAAGTCTTGTACATTGTTGAACAGTACTGTGTTCTTTTCTGAATCCAAATTGTTGTACTATTAGTATATTGTTGTTCTAAAAATTTGCTAACTCGAGTTTGTATTACTTGCTCAAAGAGTTTCCCTATAATTGGAAGCAGTGAAATTGGCCTATAATTTTCTGGTGAGAGTCTGCTTTTACCAACTATGGGAATAGCCACTACCTTGACTAATTTCCAAGCCCTAGGAAAGTCAAACATGTATTTAAGATTGTTGTTATGTATATAATGGCTTGTGGAGGCAGATTTTTGATTTGAAGGGCGGATATCTTGTTGTAGCCTTCTTGGTTTTCAGGTTGCGTACGACAGACTCCACCTCCTAATCATTTGTTTTTTTCACTAAGTTTTGCGGTCCGGTGTGGTTCAAGTGGTTTACTACAATCAGAATATGTTCCTTGTGAGATTCGCTTACATCGTCAGCTATGTCATTTGGTTTGAAGAGTGTTTCTAGCGTGTCCGCAAGGAGCTGTGCCTTCCCAGTTGGGTTGTACACAAGCCCCTGCGGTCCACATAGAGACCGAATGGGTTGAGATGTTTTGGTGAGTGACTTCGCAAGTGCCCATATCTTTTTGGGGTCGTTCTGTACTGCTGCTAGTTTTCTTTTCCAGTCTTGATGTCTATGTTCTTTCAGATTCTCTCTGATTTCATCTACTAGGTGGTTGACCATCCCTCTGTCAGCCGGGTCACGCCATCTTTGCCATCTCTTTCGGATCCTGTTTTTAAGGCTGATTAAATTTTTAATCTGGTCAGATATGGTTGACCTGTCATAAGTTATTAAAATTTTAGTTTAGTCTTGCATTACCAAATTGAGTCTGGTAACAGCCTCATTTACATTTTGTTTTGAATCCACAACAGGTAGATCCTTGAGATGCAACGTGACATCCTCTCTATAGTAATCCCGGTCTTTACCTGCTGTTTTAACTGAAAATCCGTCGAATACATCCAAGAGATCTGGTTGATATATTGCATATTAGGGAAATATGTTGGTATGTCGGGCGCCATCACTTCAACATTTATGTTGGTTTGTAGCACCCTGAGTTCCGATTGGTAAGTCTACTATGCCAGATCTGGTTCTTGTCACCAACTAGTATTACTGTTTCATTCCTATCTAATAGTGCTTGCACATTCTTTTCCTTCAATTCTTTATGTGACGGATTATAGACTGCGACTAGATGTATACATTCCCCATTTATTACAGAAGTTCGACGACCGTGTGCTCCAGGTCACCTGTTTGTGCGTCAGGAAGGTCTCGGACCAACCTGTTTTTGATCAGGACAGCAATGCCACCTCCCTGAGTCAGTCAGTCAGTGCGAGTCACATCGTAGTTCCTCAAACTGAAGTCATTACATGGGTTCAGATGAAATTCCCCAATGAGGGCTATGTCAATGTCATTTTCGTCAAGGTAATTTAGTAACTCTAGTTTTTTTTTTTATTGGCAATGCCATTTGCATTCCAAGCTAGTATATTTAATGTCATTTTATTTCGCCATCGCAAAAGAACTCGCTGACGGCTTGTGCCACGATAAGTCCATTTTCTAACATACTTTCAGCAGTTTGAAATTTGGTGACCACAGTTTTCAATGTGTTTAACAACTTCCGAAAGTTGATTTCCTTTAGAAAAGACCCTATCTCAGCAATCGGAACTGAATTCTCCTGCTGCTTTGTCTTTGTTGTCAGTCTGATTTTTGTCTTTGTTGCGGTATGTTTTTTCACTCTTCTCACTATCATCTGTTTGATTTTTGTCCGTCTGTTTGTCCCAAGCATTTGTCTTTGGTGGGAGGGAGGGAAACTGCTGTCTGTCCAAGACATTTGGAGCCTCATTTGATTCTACATTTTCCTTCTCCTTGTCCTGCTTTTGCTTTTGGAGCCTGGAATTTCTGGCTTGCACAATTTTCTTGTATTGGGTTAGCTGGCAGGATGCTGCCCCATACAGTTTGAACACTTAGGCGGTTAATCTTTTGTTCTAGTACAGGTTTTTGTAAGGTATTCCCCGGATCACTTTACACAGCGAGGAGTTATTCTGCATTGTGTCTGTCCATGTCCAAATCTCTGACACCTGTGACATTGCGAGGGTCCTTCAGGAGTTCTGTACACTTTAACCTTAGCCCTTAAATGTAGGAATTCTTGTAAATCATAAATTTTTCTCCCCTCATCTGTATTTTCCAGTGTTTTCATATAAAGAGGCATTGGAACCCTCTCATTTTTGTCTTTATTGAATTTAGTTAACTGGGACACACTGTTGGCAGGATAGTTCAGTCTTACTAATTCATCCCTCATCTCTGAAACGTCCATATCAATAGGCAATTGCCTCATTACCACTATGAAAGGTTTCTTTCGGCCGTCGAACTCATAGGTGTTATACTGTATTTTTTTTTTAGTTTTGAAGTATGATATCAGAGCTAGAAAATCTATTTGATTGTAAACCTGGTATTTAATACTTGAAGATTTGTAAGCAATGTTAAGATGACATGTTAATTACTTCTTAAGTTCCTCAACAATGTGATGGTAACCTGATGTCTCATAGACAATCACAGGGGGAACCTTAGGCTCACGTGGTTGCTGGGGCCTTTGGCTGTCAGTCCCTGAGTCTGGTGCTGCATTATTGAGGTTTTGTAGGGGCTCGAAGTGATTCTCCGTGGGCACGTTCGGCACAGAGACCGAATCTTCAGCCTCCATGTCGAGTGCACTCCCTTCTTCAGAATTGGGGGTGGAAGCTTTTTGGAGGACATGGATGCGGTAACCTTTACGGGCTCCGTGTAAGACTGTGTGTTTGAAAATATATGTGCAGTGAATTGCCTAACCTACTACTAACCTAGCTTTTGAGGCGAAGTGTGTTGCAGTGGCCCTGCGTTATCACCGCAAGGTTTCCAGGTGAGTGCAACCCTTCTTCTCACGCTCGGGGATTCCACGCAGTGGGTGGGCTGTGGAGCGATAATTCCACGGAGTCCCTAGCTCTGTGACTGACTCACAGTATCTATCTATCCAAAGAACTGACAAAGATTGCATTCTCAGACGTGATCATGCGATCGTGCTAATACTGTGAGCTGACTCAATATCAGGCTCGCAGCAAGGATCACACGAATTGCTGTTTTCCTCTAGTTGAGTGTCTCTCTGTCTGACGAGTTGTCTGTGTGGACGCTGGATTTATTACAGACCTTATATTACCTGAGTTTCTTTATCTCAGTATTTTGGGGAAGTTCTTACTTGAATGTATCTCCTTCCATTTTATAATGTTGTCCTCACTGATTATGTCAGTTCTTGGATTAGTCTTATCTTGATTTGTCTTGATGGGAGCTTAAAGCTTGCGTAGAAGTTTATCAGGCCATCTTAAGTTGTTGTTGAAATGGGCTGTGTTTCTCAAGCTGGCTATAAGTGGGTTGTATGATTTGCTGCATTCCTTGTAAAATTTCGCAGCCATTTTGAGGAACCTGTCCTTAAGGCGCGGTAGTCCACTGATTTAGTGTACACGGTATGTTGGTGTTTCCAGCGGCAGATTGTGAGCATATCTGATGGCTCTATTTTGTATAGTTTGTAGTAAATTGAGGTGTGTGTCAGCAGCACTGTCCCAAACTACCTCAGCGTAATCTATTATTGGCCTTATCTAGGCAATATAGAGGCGTATCCCAAGATGCGGTGGAAGTGGTGACGAGGGTTTTAGAATGGGGTATAGGACTGTCATTCTACCAATAGCGTTGTTACGGAGGTTCCTGACGTGTGTTTTCTACGTCAGCCTCTTGTCCATAGTGACGCCTAGGTACTTAGCAGTAGGAGTCCACTCAATGTTTTCTCCAAACAGGGTTGAGGGGTTGGGGGTGTGGAATGGTCCTTCTGCTGACTTTAAGAGCTTGGATCTTTGTGGCATTGAATGCTAGCCGCCATTTGATAGCCCAGTGTTTTATACTGTTGTACGCCCGCTGAAGCTCGGTCCTCACGTTCGTGGCTCTGATGTTTCTGGTGAAGACAGCAGTGTCGTCTGCTTACTGGGAAGACTCGACTTGTTCTGTCCTAGGGAGATCCGATGTACAGATGTTGTATAATATAGGTCCCAGAATTGAGCCCTGAGGCACTCCAGCTCTGATGGTATTCACAGAGGACACTGCGTCGTTCAGTATCACGCGGAAGATCCTATCAGAGAGGTAGCTATTGAGGAGCCTCACGTGTGTCATAGGTACCCCTTGTACCAGCAGCTTGTATAGAAGGCCAGCGTGCCAGACTGAGTGAAAGGCACGCGACACATCAAAGAGCGCCATGCCAAAGTACTCCCCTTTGTCCATGGCTCCCATGGCGGATTCAACTACTCTGAGAAGCTGCTGTGGTGCCGAATGGTTACTTCGAAAGCCGAATTGTTCGTCAGGCAAGATTTGTTCATCTTCTAATACCTTACGAAACATTTTAAGGTATAATCTCTCAAAGATCTTGGAGATTGTGGGCAGTAGACTAATACGTCTATAAGATCTTGGCAAACTCTTGTCCTTGCCTGATTTAGGGACCGGTACTATCTCGGCGTGTTTCCACACTTGTGGGAATTGGCCTCTCCTCAGAATTTCATTAAAGGCCATAGTAAAGAATGTTACAGCAGTAGGCGGCATATGTCTCAGTATTGTATCCCCAAGCCCAGCTGCATTCTTGTGGTTGACGTTTGAGAGTGCTGTTAGGACTTCTTCTTCAATAATTTCTTCTATTACGTCGTCTGTCTGCTGTTCAGCTACTATAAATCGCTGTAGTTGGTATTCAACAAATCGGATGTGTTCAGCATCTTGGGGTGCTTAGATGGGCTGAAAGTTGGCTTTAGTTAGTGCGTCTGCTTTAGCCACAGGCTCAAAGACTACTTGATTCTAGTAACTAGGGGCGGGATCCTGTCTTTTCTGCGCAGTAGCCTCTTAGTTGCCTTCCACGCAGAGCCGTCTTCTGTGTCGAGGATCGCGACCCTGGTGGACAATTCTCGTATACGGTGTTGTTCGAGGGCTGCTTTTATTTCACCCCTCATCCTGTTTATAGCTCTCTTTGCTGTGGGTTCCCAGGTAACCTGCCATTCTCTTGTAGCTCTGTTCTCGAGGGTGATTGCCTCCTTAGGTGGAAGTTGTCTGGAGTGGGCTGTCGGCGTTCTGGAAGCAGGCGTAGCTACTTCAACAACCTCGTTAATCCACGTGGCTAGGTGAGCCATGGCGACATACGGGCCTGTGGTTGTCGGTGTCGGGGCCTCTTGGACACGTCTGGTAAGTTGTTCCTTGAAGACGTCCCAGTCAGTACGCCTCAGGTTATGATGTCGTCGCTCCCCTCTTGCCAAGATGTCTGTGGCCAGGCAGAATATGACTGTGACATTGTCAGAGGACAACGTAGTTTTGGTTGTTACACCTATGTTGTGGTGAAGTCCTTTTGTAATGGCTATGTCCAGTACATTTGGCAAGCCATGGTTGTAGATGGTGGTTGTGGTTGGGCCCCACACCGCTGCATCGCGCAGGAGCCGACGTCCACTGATGTCTGTAGCTCTGGAATTCCAAGTCGGTAAGTACAACCAGGACCAGCGGGACATCTTGGTTGCTCTTGGGGGAACGGAGCCTTACCACAGTTCTTCCGCCATATCCTAGTTCTGCTAGTTCCTCTTTTACTTCTTCTGGTGTGATGCTGAAGGGCACCCCTCTGATGACGACTTTCAGAAACCTTTCCTCCGCTGAATGAAAAGTGTGGAAAGAGATCTGGTTCAAGTATGCATATCCTGTGACCCCATTATGTTCTGCTGCTGTCTTTTGTTTGGATCCTGTATAGGTCTTTACCTGCTGTTTTAACTGAAAATCCGTCGCCACATAAGGTCTTCAATTGTTGGTACAGCTTCATGTAGTTGTCTTTATAGTTCGGTATCAATGGCGCAGGTCTGTAAGTTTTGCCGCCATTGTTTTCTGGTCGTTCCTCCGTTTGGAGGGAGGCAAATTGGTTGCAGGTCTGGACCGCGGAAGCAATAGTGCTCAGTCTTGCAGCGGGAGCGGTGCGGCGCGGTTCAACAAAGCCATCCGCGTCGGCGACTCTCCTCGTCCGTTCAGTCTTCACGTAAGTGTTCTTCATAGTCCTGCATGAGGCGCTGGTGGCTCACTTCTTTGTCTGCCGCTCCTTGTTGTTTGTCACTGCCGTTCTTTTTCTTGATGTAACAGACTGGACCTGTTCCACGACCATGTCTACTTCCTCGTCTGATACAGATTCGCTATAATAGTCCATGTTGGATTCAGAGACAGAATCCGCATTGATATGCTGGTCTAGGTCCGCTTCCATTTCGCTGTTGTGCTGCTGCATTGACATTGAAGCCATGGGTTCAGGAGTGTTATGCTGGCCCCGTGTTAACACCGCAGGGTTCCTGGGGCTAGACGCAACCCTAAATGCCCCTACACATGGACGAGCCAACGGGCCAAATGGCCCAGCGCCAATCCAAAACTCGTAGTGTGAGGGGGACCTTGGACGGACTGGCAACACTCGGCTGGCCCTGCTGATTTTCGGGCGCTCCAAAATCCGCTGCGCCGAGCCGCCCAGCTGAGGGTCACGTAGGCCGTCCCCACCATGACTGGAGTGGGATAACCTCTGCAACGAAAAGTGAGTGCTAATTTGTAGACACTTTTACCTTAAATTTCCCAGCTTCCCGACTTCACATCAAAATGAAACTTGCCTTATTTTACTCGCGGGACCACGGGCTGTACATTAAGCGAAAGCCAGTTGAAATCTCACCAATAATTTTTGCTTTAATCCTGTTTATAATTTTCAGACAGATATAATTTTTTAAAAAAAATACAGCTAATTTCTTTCCTGTAGCGCGTTAATAGTAACCGAACTCATTTTTTAAAAAGAATCTCTCATATGTGCTGACTTTCCCGGTTATAGTTTTATTATATCTATAAATTAAAAACAATAGTTAATTAAGAATGACTTATAAATTCATAGAATTTCATCTGTTCGTCGTTTTCATCCCATTTCTTTCCTTTTTGTATTCATAGTTCTTTTTTTTTTCAAATCAGTATTAATATCGAGTTAGTGTAACGCCAATACCAATTCTGAAAAATGGAAAATATGAGCTTTGGCCGGGGCTTCAAATAAATATTACGAATTTTTTATCTCACAGAGATAGGTTCGATTTGAAAGGGTTAAAGTCGCAATGGTATTGATCAGTCACATTTTCAAGAAAAAAGACATTGAAACCATATGTTGATGAATAAAGCTCTCAATCTGTAAGTAAAAAATGCGAAGGAAGTCAGATTTTCATTCAGCTTCCAACATGAGGAACTTGAACGGAGCACCTGTTTTGTTTATTAGCAAAGTGGTATAAGTCAGACTTAAATCATTGTGTTTGTAAACGCATCCTGCGTGCTCACTGTGTTTACTTATTGCTCACTTCCACATGGGGTTTCTAAAGAAATAATTGATTCTAAACAAACAATTCAAGATACATTACACAATCTCAATTTATACCAGTTTTGGTTATAAATACTCTGGTGTAAGTCATACACACTTGTGTATTCAGTCACTCGCTTTTTCTAATAAACACTAATTTAAGTCATTTAAGTGCAGTAAAGTGTAACCATTTTATAGACTTCATGCAATTCTAACCTCGGTGCTAAATTTGATTCCAGGTGACATCACTAAAATAACAATATTACAACATCTATGTTCCAGAATTTATTACAGTACTATCTTTTGCATCATGTTAATTTCCAGAAAACAAGGAAAAGTGACTTACACCACTGTATTTTAATCCTTCCATATGTTTCTGAATATCCCGATATTTTGTATTTTATACGATCTTACTAATTTTCATCGTTTGAGACAATCGTTTTTTAAGAACTGATGTAAGAAGCATTTAATTTTTCCCCTGTAAAATAAAATTAAGTTCGAAAAAATTGTTTTAAAAGACTGATATTTTCTTTTAAAACTTATCCTAGCAAAAGGTTTTTTTCTTTTTAATGGCCTTTAATGTGCGACCGTTTAGCCAACTCCAATTTATATTGCACTAAGAATTGTATCAGGCTTCTTTCGTGTAATTTTGGGGACAAAATTTTGAGGACAACACAACACTAGAATAAAACCAGCCAGGCCCGAGGTTGGATTCGAACCGGCGACCTTTCAACTGCCAGACCAGCGTGCCAGCCCCTAAACTACCAGGGCCACTAGCGGAGGCACGAACTGGCCTGGCTCGGCGTAGCTCTGACTCTGTCGTGACCCCGTAGTCTGGACCGAGTCTAAATGGAATGTTGCCAAATTGCCTGGTACCAGATGGATTGCTCGTGTGTGGCCACCTTTATACTTGTTGACTGCTTTCCATGCATGTTCTACGCTGCCACAGCACCAAATTAATTTTGTTGTTGACTAGTGTGAAGTTTCCCTGATAATCATCCACATAATAAAACAAAATGGAGGCTATATTCAGTAGCCTAAAATATGCTCAACCGTATTTGTGAAAACATTACTAAAGGCGGGGTAGTGGTCTCATTAGAATTCTAAACATAGTATCTCCGCTATGTGTTTGAAGATAAATCAATAAACATTTACCTCAGTTATTATAGGCATACAAAGACATAATAAACAATTTTAATTTACGGTTTAAGCTGCGGAAGAAATATCTTGCAAAAGTTATCGACCAATTTTTAGGTTTTTAATTTCATTCTGGAACTCAAATAAAAATCATGTGCTCTACTACTCATTTGGGACTTTTGGAAAACTTTGTAAGTAAACCGGACAAAATGATTTATTCGTGTAACACACGTATGGACAGAGCATAGTGTTACTTAATATTCATTCATAAGATAGCAAAATAATAATAATAATAAAAAGAAAACTTTTCAATAGTAAAAACGAAATGTAGTAAATAAGCGTAATATACGATTTATTAATATTTTTTTCAAAATCTTACACAATACTTTAATTACTTTACTCCATTTACATCAATCAGAATAGTTATATGATAGTAATACTACGAAACGATGTTCCATGTTTCCGCTTGAGGCTGGCTTCTCTTAACAGTAATATGCTCCAAAGGGCAAACAACCGAGCAAGTGCGAGTTAGCGTTCCGTACTATAATAATCTCAACAGATATCTCGTATATGAGAATCGGTAGTCACCTGGTAAAAAAAAATAATAAAAAAAATGATGCAATGCAGTCTGAATTAACAGCAGATTAAAAAAAGGAGTATAAGTATATGGAAACGTAGCCACAGCATAAAATGTTTTGCTCACAAGATAGAAAATATATTAGATATAAGTAGGCCTATGCTTAGAATTCTTCTTTTAAATACGATATACAGTCAATAATGGGGACAGACTTCAATTTCCTAGGTACTGTAGAACTGTTTCTGAGACAGACCTAGTAACAAAAATGGCCTAAAATCTACCACATTGACGGGCGCTCACGACTTTGTTCTCGAATGAAAAAAAATTCTGTGTTCTATAATTAACAAGCTCTGAACGTCTGTACCAAAAAAAAAAAAAAAAAAAATTTGGACCCGATTTATTATTATGGAAAGTTCCAGATCATAATATTACAATTTTTTAATTAAAATACGATATGTAATTTTGGATCAATGAAATATATACAATGTGGAAATGTGAAATCACAAATTTATTCCGCTCAGACTTATAAAAGACGGACAGGTATCCCATTGTCAGCAATAGGGATCCCTTTTCCGTTGAGTACAGAACATTAAAAATAGAAATTAAAGATCCCACGTGAGTTGGGAAAAAACGAAATAAATTACGCCTCTATAGAATTTTACATTTTTTTATTCTTTCAATTATATTTGTGTCGCATTTTGTTTACTGCCTGGAATATATTTATTAAATATTTCAAGGTGTTACCGCCGTTATTAGCACTCTCTGTACAAGGGATATCGGAAATTTAAGAAAATGTTTTTAGATTTACATGAATTTAATTAATTAAGTGTCTGTTCTGTAATATCTTCACTTTAAAACACACGTACCAAGATCTAATCGACACTATACTTCTTTGCTGTACGAGTATATATATTCTGATGGTCACCACTTGAATAATTACGTTTCAGAAATATTCGAAAACAAATTTTCTGACTTGGCTCTGGGCAAAATACAATACTTACCTACTTCTTGGGAGAAAGCGTAAAAATTTGAGATAATTTGATTACGTTGATGGGTATTATCCACCACGAACTGAAAACAGCGGTCTATCCCTTGTGTTTAACCTTTTGACGATGAATGAATAACGTTTGGCGCATTGTCTTTGCTCTGAGCACTTTATCAGAAAGAGTCCTCAAACCAATCAACCGATCAACTTATCATTTTAACTGCCAGCGATGATCTCCAACCCAAAGTAGACTGACTGCTGTCTTGATTGTGCAGAAACTATTTTCAGAAGAAATGACATCCTCTCTATTTGGTACCATTAGAAATGTGTACTGTCTAAGAACTTCTTTAGCTACCGGATCATTACATAACTACTCACTCCTTGAAGAAGAAATGTGCAGTATTGATTTTGCTGTTTTGCGAATTGCTGTTTGTTTATCAGTTGTCACTAAATGGCATATACAACCTTCATGCTGGATCAGCTGCGTGGCAGGCATATCACACAGTTATAATCATCCAAAATCATTAAATTTCAATAGAACTATGCAATAAATATGAGTAAAAATAAAATTCTTCAAAAGATATCGTGAAAATGAGACTTCTAAGTCTTGAGTTAATTCGTCACACAAATGTGTTGCACGGAAACATACACAGATTTAGAAAAAATGTATTAGGATTCAGCACAGTAGAGCACATCCAAGTCATCCACGAAGTAATAAGTCGATCAAATGAATACCAGATGCCACTCTGTTCGGCCTTTATTGATTTCAAAAAAGCTTTTGATTCAGTCCATCCCTCAGCAATCATGCAAGCCCTTTTAGAACAAGGAGTGAATCCAGGCTATATCGACTTACTGTACAACATCTACACCACTTCCACTGCCTTTGTCATCGCTGAAGACACCAAAGAGTTCCCAGTAGAAAGAGGGGTAAAACAAGGAGACTCTACATCCCCCAAGGTATTCACATCAGTCCTAGAGTTGGCAATGTCAAAAATCCAATGGCAAAACCGAGGTTTGAGAATAAATGGAAGAAGTCTCACAACTTAAGATTCGCTGATGATATAGTTTTACTCTCAAACAGTCTCGAAGAGCTCAAAGAACTGATAAATGAACTAGAGGCAGCGTGCAGTGAAGTGGGCCTATAAATAAATATATCAAAAAGCAAAATCATGCAAAACAAATTCGCAGAAAAGATAAAGAAAAGGCAGACACGAAAGATTCTGGTATTGAGTCCGTAGATCAGTATATCTATCTTGGCCAACTGATCAATATGAATGGCGACTCAAAGCCTGAGATCTACAGACGGATAAAGCTGGACTGGAGAGCATACGGAAGAAATTCCATAGTTTTTAAATCTAACATGCCAGTACATCTTAAAAACAGGTATTTGAACAATGTGTATTACCGGTCCTCACATATGCCTGCCAGACTTGGACCCTAAATAGTCATACGAAGCAAATACTGAGAACTGACCAGCGAAGTATGGTTTATAAGAAGAGACAGGAAAAGGGCCGTGCACTTTCGTTCAATAACTAAAGTAACAGACATCTTAAAATGAGTCATGACCCAAAAATGGCAATGGGCCGGTCATATTGCTCGCAGAAGAGATGAAAGATGGATAATAATAATAAATAACGATTTGGAGCATACATTGCTGAAATTTATTTGGTTGATTTTATCTGTAACTTGACCTTCGTTAGCAACTACTCATCTTCATAAATAACAGGACACATTGCGATTGTCTCGTCAGCTTGTAATGGCCGCCTTGTCTCTATTGTAAGAACCAGGGAAAGCAAGCTTCCTGGCTCATCTCTCGGACCATACAGCTCGTTTCTCTCATTCCACCAAACTGGATGCTGAAAATGTGCATAACATCAATATACGACGTTGGTGTTCATACACATCCGTATTTTATTTAGTTCTGATAAACGATGACGATCAGTGTGAAAGCCACAAGAGCTAATCGGAGCACTGTTGAATATGTGGGTGGATACTTTCTGAGAAAAATTTCACTAACTTGGAAATTTCGATATCAGAAATAATGATTGGATAGTTAACAAAACTTTGGTAAATGCGCAGGATAGCCATTTAACCGATGTGGATTACGTCATTTTGCAAATGAATTTCAAGTAGATATGCATTACAACAATAGTAATGGCTGCTGTACCTCAGTTTCTTCTCATACGCAACATCTCGTAAATAACGTCAGCTGCCAAAACCTAAGATACAAATTCTTTTAGAGGGTAAGCTATAGAGCTGGCTGAGTCACTTATACCTTCTACATGTTGTATTTGCCACTATTATTTTTTCTACTTAGTTCGCAATTGGAGCCAATGTTTGGAATGGCCTGGCAGAGAAGACAACAAGGAGTAAGAATGCATGAAGCTGTAAGCAGACTTCTTCACGGTGTTCCTTGGTTTGCACAACACGTAGTTATTCCAGGAATGTTAGGCATTAGTTTAAATGGTTGCCATCGATTTTCCACAGAAGAAATGCCGTGCCAGAGCAGAGAAAAAATATTTGAAATACGCTAACCTCCTTGTTTGGAGATTAATCATGAGTGCCGCGTAGTTAAATCATTACAGAAGTTGTTGGTTCGCGTTTAACTGTTATACGAACTCACCCAGGAACTTAGAACATGGACAGTCATTAACCAAATTCACTCAAATATTACATTTTGATTTTTTGTTTTATATTTTGTGTTTAACTGAATTATTAATGCGTTTGAAAAATAAACAGTATTTCCTGTTACCTATATTTTTTGTCATAGTTGTTATGTCTTTACTATTTTAAACCAATGGATTTCTGATGAAAATATTAGTGAAAAGAAATTAACTAATTTTGATGTAGATGTGCATTCCCGTTGTGTACTCTGATTTTTTATTTGGTATGTGAGAGGTATCGTTCGAGCCTTGCATTAATGAGGACGCGGGTTCGAATCTCCATTCATATTTGGGTTTTCCCTGGTTTCACCAAATCACTCCAGGCGAACACCGGGATGCAAAGTCCACGGCCGAACTCCTTAGCGTTCCTTGGTTCTAGTCCTTTATCGCCTCTAATCACCTCGATGTCGACGAGAAGTAAGGCCTTAAGCACAAAAAATAGTAAATGTTTCTCCCGTGCTATGGTGACGGTCAAAATGACTGCTCTTGAACTACGGAAAAATGTTGGTGAAGGACGGAAAGAAAGGAGAGAAAGTGACTGCCACATTCCGCGAGTTAAGCAATGTGTCTAATCTTGACCGTCCAGTTTACGGCAACAAGTAATCGAGGTCAATGTCGCCGTCGGAACACGTCAAACCACCAACCACGCCACCGTGCCGCGGTCTCAAGCACAGCGTAATCAAACCAGTGGTCCCGTAGAGTGTGTAGCTTATTAGCGCTCGGAATGAACATTCAGAAGTTGTAGCTTTGCATGAATTCCACCAAATCATCGTGATTTTTGATTCATAAAATTTATATCAGCCTTGTCCATTTAAGGAAAGAAAACATAGTAGTTGTTTTACCTTTGTATAACTACGTACTGTATATAGATGAACGAAACGTCGTGCTATACAAACGTTCTCACTTGTTAGTTTCCCGAGAACATTTCATCTATATACAACGCCGAGAAAGCCTCCACTCTTACTTACGTTCTGTATAGTCTTTATTCTCATCTATGCGGAAATAGTTCACTTATTTGTGAATAGGTGTTATATGTTGTGAGGGTGTGTTAATTAATACGGATTGTATAACATATTGACTTTGAGGTTTACTTGGTTATTTCATGTGATGCTATACATACACACAAAAATAGCAGTCTGTTAATTCATGCTCAAGGCAGTACCACTGCAAACATTGCTTACAAGCTTTGTGAATAGCACTGAAGTGTGCATTTGATTCACCCACAACCAAAAAATCGTCCGTAGTGGAAAGTAGGGGAGAGCAGAAGATCGATAATCTTATATATATATATATATGTATATATATATATATAGACTTGTGTGCTCCTATATTTCACTCTGCATTCATCATTAAATAGCGCAGCCCACTGGTGTTTGTGAGTGCATGGAGCTTGCCATCGTGCAGAACGTTGGCCGAATTCCGGTAGCTGTAAGGGTGTGGGAAATATGGTGGGTTAAAGTGGTCGATCAAGGGACAGGGACTTTTTCGAATTTCGACCAAAGATAGGTGTGTCCGTATATTTCACTATGCTGCCACAACTACACATCGCAGACCTCTGGTGTTTGTGTGTGGTAGTCAAGTCTCGCGTCGTACACTATGGTGGTTGCATTTAGGTAGGTATGGGGGTGAGGGTGTGAGTCAAGGATGTAGTCTATCCCCGTTAATATTCACAACAACAATAAAGGAAGTTCGTAATGTACGTAGCTCCATTTTGATCCCCTTTGAACCCCCCCCCCCTCACGTAGCCTGGCGTGGCTTTTGCCTCTGACCAAGTAGCTTTTTTACTTATTTATTCCAGAGGCCATTTTGTATTGTTTTCTCTTGTCAGACTATCGTAAATTACATACGGAGATAATTAAATGACGGAAATAAATATTCACATATTGTTGTGTGTCTGTACCTTATTTTAACTATGACAAATAATATGAATGAAAAGCGACGTGGCTTGGCTCTGAAAATTTCCCTCCTCTCCAGTTACCCCACGTATCCCAACGTAGCTTCCTACCCAATCCCCTCCCCCCCCCCTACCTAAATAGAGCGACACAATTTATGGAAGTTCTCTTGCTGAATATACACGGATGTATACAAAGGAAATTCGGAACGTATTCTTCTATACGAGATGAGTAAACAGCATGGGAGAGCGTGGGGAGAGGGGGAGGCGCGTGTCTCAGTCGGTACAACGACTAACTGTGGTCGGGACAGCAGAGATTTGATCTTTCGAAGCTGAAAGTCCCCACAAAGTCTGCTATTGAATGAGTTCGAGGAGCAAACTCTCCAAGGAGAAAAACACTGCCCGGAGCTAGGCGTTGACCACGTCACCAGCTGCCTGTTATCGAACGGTCAAGAATGAGAATATTTCAGGATTCTACGGCCTAATTTTATTATAATCTAATGTATTCCATATTCTTCCTGTTCAAATAAAAAGAAGTCAGGAGAAGAAAAATAAAACGACATTAGTGGAATTTGATTCTCGGCTGTCCGGGTGACGCCGCGTCTTGATTCCAGCCTACGCGACGTTTCAACAATCCATCTGTCGTCTTCTTCCACCACAGAGCGATTACGATATTAATGGAAATTAACATACCAAGAAACACTGGACGCTTACTTATTTTCTGTTGTGCTTCGATCACAGCGCTGATGATTTGTGGTACGTAACTACAGGTATAATCGTTTGGTGATGTATACAGCGCGTATGAGCAACATTTGAAAGGTCCAAATATTGCTCTGTCGAACGACGACTTGACCAAGGTTCATCGATTCCATTAAGTAGTATACCTCGTTGGATGTCTTCCCAGTATGTCGGTTTGTGGTGCTGAACTTCGGAGTGCCCTGGCCGTGAACTTAGTCCCACAACCAGTCGCAGGTTTACTGCCCACCGCTCTGACGCACTGGACAACAAACTTATACAAGGACGACCGGCGGATAAGTCCTACTGCTCGGAAAGGTACGTCGAGAAGTATTCAGAAACACACATATGAACACTAAAAAGAGTAAAACCATTTTATAAGTAACAAAGTAATTTGCTTACTGGCACGTGTCTTGTGAGAGTTAATTGTCTGATATGATTTAATTGAATTTAATTGCAATGGAGCGCACGCTCCAGTGGAACTTTCCCTACACACCATTTTACTCCTTTCCTGTACCCGCCTACATATTTCAACTTTAAATTCCTTCAGCGCTTCATTTTTTTAAGTGAAAACTTCTTTAGGCGCGTTGGACGATTTTTGGATGGGTAAAATCTTATGAGTTCGCGTCAGCGACACGATATGACGCGTTGCGCTTATGATTGCGAATTGGACGTTTTTGGATGCGTGCATTTTTATGAGTTCGCGTCACCGACATGCTGTAATAGCAGTATATCTGTAGCTATAAGTATGACGTGTTGCGCTGGGACAGCAGTGAAAGCATAGATTATACTTTTATATAATATGTATATACCTACCGGCAAGCGCGCAGTGGTGTGTACACATGTATACAAAAGTGCATTGTATATACCTGACTGTCAGATACATATACCACGCGTGCTCAGTCCTCATGGAAGGTTATACATTGGAACTGTAATAACGTATCTATCCGTAAATTTTTGACTACCTTGACTATAGTTTTTATTTTTTATAATATATCTAACATTAATCATTTAAATTAGATAAGTTTGCCAGCACTGCATCCACAATCCACAATCAGAGAAACTTTTTTCCAGTTTTTTTTTTAAATTTTTAAAATGTTTTAAAATAAATTATTCATCGTTTTTTCCCGGTAACTTATTAAATTCCTGATACCCTTACCTACGAAAGAAAATCTTTCCACACCCTTGTGGCTGAAATCGGGTGCCAGGTTGTGGTCATGGTTATGTTTTCCCTTCCATGCACTACACCTAATTCTTACACCAATATCTTTACACGCCTCATCACCAATATATTTTTTTTTTTTCCAATATGCGCCTTGTACACTCACATGACTATCTTCACCATCCACCTTTCTTCCAATGAATCCCATTCCGGCTCCTTTATCATAGCAGTTACTGATTGTGTTCTGAGGTACTTTCCAGATACAAATCTAGCAACCTTCTTTGCACCCCTGCAAATCTTGATACCTAAAATGTGGGTTCCATTCTACGCTACCATATTCGAGAAATGGTCTGACCAAAGTTTTGTAACTGCAATTCTCTCACTTATCTGGTATATCTCCTCATCACTCTTCTCCAAGTGAAGGATTCTGAAACCTTTTTCTACTACCTGTCCAATGTGTACTGCTAAGTTGAATTTGTGATTGAATATTATGCCATAGTATTTACATGTCATGTCCTCAACAAGCACTTATTTCCTCAACCTTAAGGTTTCTTTTATCTGTGTAACTCTCTTTTTTTCAGTTATCTTCATCTCATTCTGACTTACCCAGCTAGCTATCCTATCCAGTTCACCCTGCAGCTGTTCACAGTCTTCTGCCGTTTTGATCCTGTTGTCTAACATTATGTAATCTGCTAATTACTTAACCACACAGTCATTCTTTAGAATAGTGAATAGCAATGGTCCCAATGCACTACCATGCAGCACGCCCATTTCCAATTCCACTTCTTTTGATACTGCATTTACTAGATCTAGTGCTGTGTTATGAATTAGGCCTCTCCAGTCCATTTAATCGGAAATATCTTGCATATAACCTACCAACTGAGATTCGCATTGACTATCCTTCCCTAAAGCCATGTTGTCAATTTGAAAACTACATACGTTACTCACAAACTTTTCAGATGTGTTTGCATATCAATCTCTCCATTAGTTTACCTAATACTGATGTTAAATTGATTGGCCTATAATTTTCGACCCTATTTGTCACCCCTACTTTATATACCGGTATTATTCCAGGTAAGCAGCAAGTATCCAGACACAGTTTAAACAATATTTCAAGATAACGTACAATGTCACCTCTTGCTATCTTAAAGATATCCGTAGTAGTATTATTTACACCAGCCCTTTATGATTTTTCAGCTTTCTTAGTTCCTTCATAATACCCTCACGATGAATTTCGAATTTTTTAGTACAGTATACTCATTTCTAATTGTGTCGTCAAGCTCATTGTCCAGTTTAAACCCTCCCATTCTTGAATTATTGTCTCACTACACCAGTTACTTAAAATCTCTGCCTTTTTCAAATCCCTAGGAACTACTTTCTCCATCCTTATCTATAATTGTATCAACACCCTCCCTTCCCTCCAGTTTTCTAACATAGCCATGGAAATTTTATAGATGCACCGGTCAGTGGTCCCTGTGCACTAGTAATATTCTTCATAAACCCATCTTTCGCCATCTTATTTGCCATTATTAATTCCTTATAGTTGTTTCAAGTATTCCCTACTATTTTTATGTTTCTTAACTCTGTTATGTTCTCTTCTCCCCAACCTCTTTAACTGCCTCATCTCCCTGTAGTAGTACGTAGGTTCTGTACTTCTCTTTATGTAATGTTTTGGAATAAATATTTCTTCGTCATTTTTAACGTACTTTGTGTGGATGTTCAGCGATATCTTCACCAACTATGAACCGATTTTTCTGAAATTTTTTTAGGCATAAGGTATTCCTTCAAAGTTATTCCACATATTTTTAATTGAGAAACAATCCCTTACACCCCATCACACCCTTCTTAATTTTTATACAAACCAAAATTTTTCATCCGATTTCGATGGTCTAATGTTACTACTAGCATTATCTAGTTGAGTTCCTGTAGCGCACTGAAGGTTCCTGATTATGCACTGTACTGAATCACCAAAGGAAAAGTAAAAACTATTAAAAAAAAGATCGGTAATTAGTTGATTTTGCTTAAATAGAGTTCTTTATACATTTTCAGAAACTGGCTCCCAAATGATATACCTAGCGAAATACAAAAATAATCAACTGAAAACAATTTTGATGATAAAAAAGATTTTTCAAGATATGTCCATTTCATGACATTCTCCGTTGAAAGATACTAATATTTTATGTGGGGAATTAATTGGTTGCTGAAGTATCAATTTTTTCAAATGACTTTTTTCGAAAAACCATAAACTCAAGAAGGGACGCTAATTCCTATACCCATTAACACACTATATTTCGCTGTAAATTTTGCGGATGTGTGGCAAAATCGTAGAATCAGAACGAAAATCCAAAAATTTTGAGAGTCGGCGCATTGCTATCTTTCGTCTGAAGATTATCGAGTGGAATTATTTTCTTCAATCCCCCCTTTCCCCTTCCACTAAGATTCAGCTCCCAAGATTCTTTGAAATTTTTTTTTAGTGAGAAGTAATGAATAATTATCAATTTCATAGTGAAATAGTTGAAGATGTAACCAGTTGATAATCATTAGATTTAAGATTATGATAATAGAAAACAGATTAATTAAATGGCTACTGCGGTGTCTCTTTGACCACTTAGATATTATCAGAATTATAACTTAATAATTAACTACCAACAGATTAATTTTAATAAATGAAAAGGATTTTCTTGAACGATTATAAAACATGAATTGAATAGATAGCAAACTGAACATTTATTCACAAACAAATTATGCAACTTAAAAAGTTATTCTCAAAACAAAATGACAAACGCCGTTATCTTGAACCTTTATATCTCGAATTCAAGTACAAAAACAAGAAAGAAAGAAATTATAAATCAATAAAATTACAAAAATATTACAATGCAGGAATTTTACGAGATACATTATACAAATGACATAGGAACATTCAGTTACAAGCTCCACAAAATTAATTAAATGAAAATGGGAGAAACATGGAGTCTCATCTGTGAATCGCTCCACCAAGGTCGTTAACTGGGCACTGAGGGGAAAAGTTGTTTAGTGCAGTTACAGTTCAGTGGTTAGTGATTACCATATCCATCGAAGCGTAGCGCCGGAAAAAAAAAATTACACTTGCATCTAGATTCAGACTGCAAACATCAGGCCCCAGTCATAACACTTTACAAGTGAAGGCGTCCTCTCAAGTTACAACAGTAGACTACTTATAAATTCAGGTTGCGACTATATAGCTCTCAGCCAGCCTAGCAGTTTCCAACAGTGAGTTTGGGAGATCAGCGCCTTCAACGCTGTCGATGTCCGAGTTTTCGTCTCCGCCATCCAATTCCGTCAAACATTCTAGAATTCACTCTTCTTGCCCTCACGATTCGACTGGCCGGATATATGAATCAATGTAACAACAATTAATTTGCTTAAAATGTTCTCGGGCTTCCCACCTGGAGGCGCGCCAATTTTAAATGACGTTTCGAAGACGGTCTTTAGCTCCATCTCCCCCAGCAGCAGGCCCAAGAATATTTTATACAACTGATACACCGGGAAAGCCTCCATTCATTCCACAATTAATTTATTGTTATAAGAATATAGTGGCCTCCGAAGTAATTTGGTCAGGTCGTGACAACACTGAACTTTTGATGGTTTACTTATCCTCATTGTTGAAGTGAAAGGTGAAGGTCGAATTCCTTCCCATTCCTAGCCCCGATATTTTGACGCCTCTAATGACCTCGACTTCAACAATGCTTATAGCTATAAAACAAAAAAAAAAAACAAAACAAAAAAAAAAACAAAAAAGCGTGCGCTGTAATGCGCGGTGGCGTGGCCTTGTGCTTGACGCTTGAATTCGTCTAACCACGAACTCCGCAAAGTTCATATGGCAAAGAATGGTTTTTAGATGTGTGCGCAGTTATGTAAATAATTTAATTCACTTGTGAAATCATCCCAAATTTTTTGTTGTTGAAAGATGAGGTAAAAATAAATCAATATGGCTGTATTATATGGAAATAGTATTTACTTATGATAAAAAGATTGATTTTAAATTAATTTTTGATTAAATATTAAAATCTAAACAATTATAAATTTATTTTTCCACATCCGCATCCGGTTCCGCAAAAAATCCGCATCCGCGGATTTCAATCACTGAACATCCGCATCCATTTCCGCAAAGATGACATCCACAACAACCCTACCAGAATGTAAACAAACAATGACTGATTAGTGAAAAACCGACGAGTTAACCTACAAGCAATACTGGATTACCCAATAAGCAGTAGCCTGGAGCATCCGATTTTTAAAGGCTCCTGTGAGTTAACTTTTTTTATTAAATAAAAATATTAAAAAATAAATTTAAACATCCAAAATAAACAATCAAAGTAAAATGAAAAGCATAAAAATTAAATTTTTTGGTTGATTTTAGTGTATGATTTAATAAAAAATAATTTTCAAAAATCATAAATTGTAAAATTCGTGTGTTTAGTTGGATGAAAAATATAATCAATTTAGTTAGTCATCTATGAAATCTTTTCTTTGTACTTACAAAATTCAGATAACTTTTTTGAAAAACAGTGGGGCCCAAAAAATTTGAGTGCCTAAGGCCCCATACTTACTTAATTCGGCACAACCTTCGATGACCACTACGACAGTGGCACTCCGTTTCTGACAGTGGAACACATTTCGCTTGAGGGTCGTTTTCTGTTACGTATTTTAATAAACTTCAGTAATTATCCTTCAAAGGAACTAAGACATAGAAACAATATAGCCTTCTCCATTAATGAAGCTTCTAGGCTAGCGTTTCTCAATCTTTTTCAATCCGAGTACCAGCAAATTGTCAAAAATAATGCTGCGAGCCAATAACTTATATCGTCATATTTTTTATATATGTGTATATTTTGTATATAGACATTTTTTATAGTACCAATATAACATAATAAATCTAAAACCATGTTTTGAATTCCTGCGAAAACACAGTTTTGGAACTGTAGGTCAACTATTAAATAAAAGTTAATTACTTGTTGACCAGATTCTTAATACTTGGCAAAACGTGTAAATAATAATGGTACTACAGACTGGACGCTACATTACACCACCCGCCTACATGAACAAAAGTAGATAAATAAAATTAAAAAAAAGACGCTAGACCATACACCTTTTACTTTTGTTTATTTCACCACTCCTATGTTGCGAACCCCACAACGTACCGCAGTCCCTCAAACCTATTACAAGACACTCAGAAAATGGACATTTCCTTAATCCCTAGACGAACAGCACTCTTTTCAATGCCATCTGGAAATGAATAGATTATTGTAGAAACAATTCTGTTCTATCCTCATCCTGGAAATGCAATATTTTTGCCTGGCCATTGAAATATTCAAGACTTCTTTTTTTTTTTTTTTTTTTTTTTTTTAAAAAAAAAAAGAAAGGCCTTTACCTTATATAATAGCAATAAAGTATAAAAATTTATAACATTCTGCCTGTGGACCACCTAAATCATCTTCGCGGACCACAGGTTGCGAAACACTGTAAGTTTTATGGGATGTAACTGAATTTGATAAAAAATGGTGGTAGCTGCTGCTGCGCTCTACCGACAGTGTTACTAACTTTATCCAGCTCTATAATGTTCCAGCGACCGAGTGTCTGCCCAATGCCCGGGGCAGCATGAGACAGAACAAACTTGTCACCAACCGCCACTAGCAAAGCGGCCCCCCACCCTTGAATATTACCGCGAAGACGCCAGAGCGCATGCGCGATTGGTGACAACTCAAAGCTGTCTCCACGACAGAGAAATAGTTCACTGATCTGGCCAACAGATGGTGTTCAATAGTTTCCCTAGCTTTCATAAGTAATAGTGTATTAGAGAATATCGCATTTATTAATATTTATTTTCCTTTCACTACATTTATTTTATAATTTATTTATTCTTGATTCGTAGGTGGTGATATGTCTCAATGACATTACATCTAGAGCCGCCACTGTAACAACAAATATTTGCTAAAACATTGATCGGCCTCTCGTCACACAGTTTCTGGATTAAATCTTCCTCCACAAGACTTGATCGCAGAAATTATTTCATCGGTTTTCCTTCCAACACATCGCTTTTACGCGTGGAAACAGGTTGTGCGTTGTCCTTGTCAAAGGTTTTCTTATCTCACGTATTACCTGTATTCGTTCTTGCGCCTCACTTGTCATAGTTAGCGTGGACTTCCCTCCCACAAATACTTGGACGGAAAGGAATCGCAAAGTGGCCAACCATAGGGCTCACATGCCTCCCCTCTCGTATCTGTCTCCATTCATTTTTTTTTTTTTACTGCTTTACGTCTCTTTTTAACATCGAGGTCTTTAGAGACGGGAAAGGATGGGGGGCAAGGATGGGGGGCAAGGATGGGGGCAAGGAATGGGAAGGAATTCGGCCATGGCCTTTTTGAAGGAAGCTTCCCGGCATTTGCCTGGAGTGATTTGGGGGAACCTTGGAAAACCCAAATCTGGATGCCCGGACGGGGATTCGAACCGCCGTCCTCCCGAATGCGAGGCGAGAACGCTAATCTCCATTCATTAACAGCGGCTTAGCTGGGCGTATGGGACACTTGTCATTTGCATTACAAAAACCAGGATAAGGCACTTGGTTCCACACTCCGCTTTAAGGCCACTGACCTGCAGTTGACTAACTTATTTTAAAGCATCAATTGTTCAATCAACATTTATTTGCAGCACTGTCTTTCACAATCAAATGTGGGTGCTAAATGTATTAGCCACGTGATAAAATAAAAGTATGTAATAAAATAAATGAGATCATTTGATAACACCACACCACCGATAAGTATCGAACCACGCCGTTGCACGCGTTCATGTTCACTCTGAACGTACTGTTTTTCTAGAATTGAGCATTAAAGCAGTAGCACCTACTTTTACTGGCGTGGCTGATGAGAATGTGCGTAGAATGTTCAACAGATCAGCATTACCGCGATTGTTCGCACTGTGCGTTTTCCGTTTGTTACAACAATGCGGTACGCTCGTTGATTCATTCCCACGCACTGCGTCGAGGCTGAGAAATACCCACAGATTTTTTACGAGCTGCCACAACTTCGACAGCGACTTCCGGTTACACGAATGTAGCTTTAATGGGTTTATTGCCATCGTAACTTGGAGGCCCCGAAAAGCACCGATGGTAATCTATAAATATATATAATTAGAGTTACTTTTAAAAGAATAAAAATGTACGTGCATGCCATTTCTTTTACGTGAAAATCGCTTCTGCCGTCCTGGCGTACATAGTTAAAACACACTGTCGTCTGAGGTCACGAGGTAAGTTGATACGAAAGAAATGCTTGACTTAAAAACATTCATTTTAAAAAAAATAATTATAATGAGAAAGTCGATGAAAAGATTCCATCATTCCATCTTAACACACCAAATTCTAAAATATCACAAAATAACTGCTCTGTACGACAAGGATACCGTTATAACAGCTAACGAACAGTACCATATGTTAGGAGTCTATTGTTTGTCGCTGCAAGAAACAGCTCCAACTAGCGCGTGCATACGGATGATAAGTTCTATTTCTAGTCTTTCCTCTACGAAAGGGGTAGGAGCTTTTTGTAATTTTTACTAACTTTCTTAAAATAAAGTCATTTGTCTTCTTAAATATCCATCTAAACTTATACCCTATTATTTACCATTCTATATTTTTGGTATTGTTCGCAATTTGTGACAGTGGAGTGCGGTAGAGAACAATCAGTGCGAACAACAAACTTAACCGACACCACCCCAGGGATTACCTCACCAACCAGCCATACCATAGCTAAGACGGCTGCTGGCAAAAATTTCTGCTTTTTTAATTCTTAGTTTGCATTCTGCAGGGTCACTAAATACAATCTAACCTCATGTAAGGTTCCAATCCGTTTGCGTCACTTCTAAGCTTTGTGCATGTGTTTCGCATTATTCGCTATGTGTAACGAAAAAATGCGGGGAACGTGTGCAATTGTTCTGTTATTCGGAAAGTTCCTTAATGACACAGAAGAAAGTGAAGACAGAGGTCGCTACTAGGGTTACCAACGTTTTTAGAAAACAATAAAGTAAGTATATTTGTCTTTGGAAAAGGAAAATGAAAAGTATCTGAAATAATTTTTTTTGTTTGTGTTAATTTAACTTTTCATTGTTTTAAATACATATATTTTCGTGTTATTACTTTTTAGTTTTATTTTAACGTATTTATAGCTGGTACCACATCCTAAAACTAAAATTATAAATAAATGAACAATTTATATTTAAGTCTTTTGTCCGTCCGGGTGTCGCCGCGTCATGATGGATTTTAACTGACTTATCTGTCCAATGCCAGCTGATGCAATGGTAACACTCACAGCGCAAATACTGAATTTCGCAAATAATTTATTTTGAGGATCTCTTCTTATCCAGCAATATGTTTTTTTCCCAAATTTTTTTATACTTTTGTTCTTGTTTAGGTTTGTTCACTTTTTTTTTTTTAGTTACTGTTGTATCACTTGTATCAGTATAATAAACAGAATCTGAATTACTTGTAATTTTAGACAATGTAAAAGAAAAATAATGCAGTTGAAAACTCCAACCTCAATACAAGCAGGAACAGAAGAAACAGCGAATTCAACGCTTGTTCACGTGACAGATCCACCCTTCCATTTAGAAATAACGGCGAGCGGAATCGAATCGACACGAATGCCACAATATGGATGGTTCGCCCTTGTTGCCTCCGCTACCAAGCGGTGTGTACACTGGGCCAGGGGGACAGGTTGACAGGCACGAGAGTTTTCCATGTATTGTACACTTCACCCGAAGTAATGTATTTCGGCATACTGCATCGGTAGGAAAAAATATAAAGTATAACGACCAAAACTATAGTATGATACTTTATAATAAACTTAGGTTGGCAACCCTAGTCGCAACTGCTGCGGAGGACGACTTTTCAATAAAAACTGATGAATATACCCTGAATCGAAAATTCAACGACCCCTTTGCGCCACAGCGCTCTCAACACTGTGTCACAATACAGTGTACAAAACCGCCCTACTTTAAATTTTGGAAATTAATTTGAAAATGTTTTTAATGTAGTCGATGATATAGTTATCTCTGAACAACTAGCTGTAGTAGGTCAGAGAGTTTGTTTTGGTTTTTTCCAGCGAGTGTTGAGGTAGACACATGGCGTAACAAAACAAGGTGTTTTTAAGTTGTGCTCTCAGTGGTTTAACGGGATATACATAAAATCTTGAGTGTTTAACCCGATTTAACTACGTAATACATATTTTACGCCTGTGTTGTCGGACACCAAACATATGAGTTTTGGTTTGTGAGTAAGTGTACGGGATACGGCATATGTGTACGACGGATTTCGGCGTGATTATTCCGTGTTTATAATTGCCCGTGGTTGCTAATGTGAAATCAATTTGGCAATATTCGTTACTCAAGGAGATTAGTGAACTCAAGGAGTGACTTTCCACGTAGTAAAGACTGTTTATTTAGCCGTTACGAGCATTAAGAACAGACGGTGTATGACGAACAGTTGGAAGTTATATTACATTAATTGCTTGCAAGTCACTTGCCACTCTAACGAATTGCAATCTTCGGATAATTGTTATCGTGAAGTGTATAATAGTGTTAACACTTTTTATTTTCCATTGGTGGTCGGAAATTAGTACACTTAAGGAACTAGCAGAATAAATGTGTTCATGTATTTATTAAAACGGAGTGTTTATTTTATTTTCTACGAAGTGCACGTAATATTCCCGAACCATCCAATGGTGGCGACCAAAGTACAGTCGGGGACAGAATTCGAGAGACCCCTCGCCTTTCGATTATGCTTCGTTCTAGACACGAATACCGCATGGGACAGCATAACTGGTAGGTGGTACACTAAATTCATGATAAAATAGACCTCTCATACCCAGCACTTTACCCAAGACTAAAAAAATGAGCCCGCGCAGCAAGAAACTCGCAGACGCTCAGAGGGAAAGTTCGGAGTTCTTCAGTAAAAATAATCACGAATATCACCATTTTAGTCATAATAATTATTTAAATAACCAAATTGATTAATTATAGAGAGATTGTAACACTTTCTTCGTAATTTCGATAACCGATGCGTATTTTTTTCTCGAATAAACAGTTAACAATTCGCTAGCAAACGCAATTATATGGCGAATACAGAAAAGAATCGCTAAATTACGCATGGAAAACCAATAAGAGAGTTTGAATGGACTTAGTTACACTTTCTAACGCTGCAGCGTTATAGAACTGTGCGTGTGACAAATACACATAAAGGTTAAGGGTAAGCAGAAAGAGCATTCACGAAAGAACTCTAATGGTAAACTAAGTCACGAAATATAAATAAACTATTCCCAGAAAATTAAATGGTGCGGAATATTAACACCTTAATTTTGTTTTCATCATACCATATTTAGAAGGTAAGCTAAACTTGAACGCAGTAGCAACAGTTTTAGTAGTAATAATAATAATTAAGAACAGTAAATAAATAAAAAAAAATCCGTATGCAATGTGAATTACCGGTTCCACATTTTAAATCTGGAAGATGGAAGTAGTAAAACTATCATCTCTCTCTTTGTTTCTAACTAACACTGATACTTCTACAAAATTTTCTGTCAAGCTTTATTTCCTGCCGTCCAAGCCCGATGGGTTATAGGTAACACTGTTGCCTGGCATTCGGGAGGACGCGAATTAAAACCCCGTCGGGGATCCAGTTTCAGTATTCCATGATTTTCGTAAATCTCTCCAGCTGAACTCCAGAAAAGTTCCTTCAAAAAGCTGTGGCTGAAATTCTTACCCGATCCTAGTTTCCAATACTATCAGGATTCATATCACATTGCCGCCGAAGATATGACGAAGACAAAAAAATAAAAAATAAAATTACGTGGTGGGTATGTAGTATCCGGCTTTCGGGAGGTCGTGGGTTCGTATACCCATCTAGCCATCCAGGTAAACGTTTTAGATGGTTTCCCCAAATCACTCCAGGCGAATGCCGGGATTGTTCCTTCAAAAGGCCATGGACGAATTCCTCCCCATTACTTGTCCCCAGTCCTTTCCTGCCTCTAATGACCTCGATTAGATGTAAAGCTAGAAGCAAAACATAATTGCTCAAATAAAAATAATTTCATCTCTGTGGTGTGTTTTAGACCTTTTCCTTGTTGGATTTATCTTATTCAACGGCCGAACATGGTAGCGAAGGGACTAGAGTGCTATTTCCACATGTAGAGAGTCTCTAGTTCGGTGTTGTTTTAGGGCTGGTCGACGTGGAAATCATTATAGAGAGAAAAGGACTTGGGGCATGTTTCGGGAAGGAATTCAGCCTTGGCCATACCAGAGAATCATCCCAACACTCACGGAGTGATTTCGATTAATCATGCAATACCGAAATACGGATGGATACACGAAGATTTCAACCCCTGTCATTCCGGATGGGATGGCATGGGCGTTACAGGGATTCTCGGTCACTGGTGCGATTCCGGCCAGAGGCATGGGTGTTAAAGTAGGTATTGTGGTATGTCTTGTATCGTCTTTCAATTGTATGAGCAAAAAGCATTTGGAAATACATCAGTACACAGGATAAACACACAAAACGGTTTAGCTGGATGAATGGCTATCGGGAGGAATGCCATTAAAAATTTAAAGACAATTTTATTGAACCAAAAGGCAATTGGCTGCCTTCAAAAATATCTCACAGGTCCACCTCATCTCACAAAAAAATATTCCTTATTTGGTGCCAACTAGTAACATGGCTGAGTTCTAAACACGTATTAGGATAAAAAATTTGGAAAGTAGGCGTACTATAGTGAATCTGTTTAGTGCACACGGGAGGGGTATTTAATATCAGTTGACAGTCATTTGCCGAAAGTAACAGAAACAACTTCAAATAACATATTAAAGTTACTTCATCATAATTAGAAGACCGATGAAAATGTTGAAAAATAACATTGAACTAATATGTATAGGTCATTAAAAATTTCTGAAAATTACTTCTCGAGGATTTTAACTTCAGCATACCCTCATTGCGTCTTGTAATGTTCTACTTGCACTATTTGATTACAAAATTAATTGATCAATATTCCGTGATAATGAAGCTATTTAAAAGAAGAAAAAAAGAAAAAAAACTGGAAGTGCACGTGTGCACGTTATTGAAAATTGACATGCCTCCATCTACTGATGTAAATATTTTATGACCTTCCGTGCCTTTGACCATTTAACCTGCTGACTATTGTGTCAGCCTTTGTTGAGGTAATGTGGAACTCTATTGTGAAGTCAACACAAGACGAACACTACACTCATTCAAAAGCAACCATATTCGCAGAAGAACTCGAATCAGTGACCTTTATTAATATACAACGCCGTGAAAGGTTACGATCTTACTTTATTATTATTACTCCGCGATTCACTAAAAGTGTGTGGTGGAGGGTGTATTGCTCCTATCCGAAAGGGTAATGGTTTGGAAGGGATATACGGGATATGGCAGGAGGCCTTTACAGTGCGATGACAGTGTTCTAGCCCCTATACTGCTAGCGCCAGCTTAAGTATCTTGGTCGGGACTCTTGCGAAGGAATTTGTGAATGTGTCTGCGGTCGTGGTTTGCCAACACGGAAGACAATTCCGTAGGCCCACAGAACAAGGAAATTATCAGACATTTCAGGCATGAGATTTTCCTCATCCTCGTTCAACTAACTTGCTTACTACCTGAGGCTCACACAGATAACAGACGAAAGGTTATACAGGTTTAGAACCGTATATCCTCGAGGAACTTTCTGTACTTTTTTAAATTTGTTTCCAGCTTGACATCTCGACTTTGAGGTCATGGGAGACGGGAATATGGACTTTTTGGTGAACTATACCGACGTTCGCTTACAGTGATTTGGAAAAACTGCAGAAAAATCCAAATCTGGATGGCCAGAAGCGGATTTGAACCCGCATCCTCTCGAATGCCAGGCCAGAACATTATCGCTCGTCCACTACGCTCAGATTTTTAACTGACCGTAACATATAGATATATAGGAACAATAATTATAGACTGACTTGGCCATGAATCATTTTAATATATCTATTTTTGCAGCCTAGTAGTAGACGAAAAAATATTAGATCAACTAAAGATGCCAGATCTTAGTCACTTCGTTTATCACGAACCCGGAAACAACCATAATACACCCTTTTATAACCACATATGTAACGATTCAATTAGTTTTTCGCAGATAACATCATTTTACTTTTACATATCCAGCGTATTCCAGTTTGAAAAGCAATTATCCTTTTCCTTCAGAATGCAGGCATAAGAATTTTTTAAAAAAGCTCCACGGCATATGGAATTAGCCAACGTCATTAACTGTAAGACTGACAGCAGTCTTTTTCCAAGACCATTCTTGCTTGTAGAAAATGCCATGGTGGCTCCCGAAGTGAGAAGAATTATTGCGCCGGTTCAAATTCCTGTCGGCTATCAAATTTCGTTTTTTCCATGTTTTCTCAAAACCTTTGCAGATTAATGCCAGGATGATTCCTCTGGAAGGCATTAATCAACTTGTTTTATGTTCTTTGTTCACAGATCTCTCCTATATTTATTTACCTCGACAGTAACGAGGCGTTTAGCCCTAATTATTAAAAATGTTTAATGTATATAAAAGAAGAACTGATGTGCAGTTTTCAGACGTGAAATTTTAATTCCAAAATACTGTAAAATAGAAATTTCAAATATACACAAGTTATATATATATATATTTCTCTATTGGCAGGTATTTGACGCATATATTATCTCAGCAATATCTGAAAACTTATTTCGGATATTTTTTTAAAAATATTATCTTTTCTTAGGCAGGATTAGGGTAGTAAATGATTCTTGTTTAATTTTTCTGCAGCGCGTCACAGCGCCAAGTATTTAAATGTTATTCACACATCGATACGAGATAATTCTTTGCAGTTATCATTTTGTAAACGAATCTAATCCAGCAGTATTCTGGTCAAACTTTTACAATCACAAAATTTTATTTTGATACTGCTTTGTCTAGGCTCTAATGAAGGAAAATGTAGTTTTATCTCGATGGTAGATGATTCCGAAGTCACAATACAAGGAAATATGCATAGTTTCCTGCCAGAAGACTTCCTCATCGAATGTGCGAGTTATATTCAAACACTAGCCTTGTTTCCGCGATTTCGTACGCGTGGATTAAGAATTTTTTTGCCAGAGTTAAATATAGTAAGTTTTTGGTAACGAATGATTAGTCCCAAACAATATCGAGTCGGCATAATATGACAGGAAAGCTATCACTATATCACTCTACCGTCGAACCTGCCTCTTGAAGAGAATTAATTTCCAACATATTTCTGTCACTATTCGATAAGATCTCAAAATTTCGTGACTACAACTGTTAATCACACTGGAAAAATATCCTGTGCCCTTCATACACATTTCCTTATAAAATTACATCACAACGATATAGCCATTTAGTCGTCAAAACGTAACTAAAAGACACAGACTTACTTCCGTATTTATAATAATATTACTGTGGTTCACACTCACACACTGACTGTGAACAACACCTGAGGGATCATTATAACGTAAAAAAGTGTACACCTACAACATTGCAAGACTACCTACGATTTGCCTCGCATTGCGCCCCTAACTTTCTAATATCTACAGTTTAACATTCAATCCGAATAACCTACGACCCAGGCCTGACTCTTACGATGAAAAATCTTGGCCTCCGCGGAGATTTCAACCGGAGACCACGACGTTCGTAAGCAAGCTCTTTAGCCACTAAGCTTCCAGCTCACTACACGGAAACACGGTCTGAAGACGTGCATATCCAACGTGTCTGTCTATCGCCGTATTTCCAAGTTATGAGTATCAATTGCCTACATATTTCTGTCACCATTCGATAAGGTCTCAAAATTTCGTGACTACAACTGTTAATCATACTGGAAAAAATATCCTGTGCCCTTCATACAGATTTCCTTATAAACTTCCATCAGAACGATATAGCAATTTGGTCGTCATAACGTATCAAAAAGACAGAGACTTACAACACTAATTATAATAATATTACTGTGGTTCACACTTACACACTGACTGGGAACAAAACCTGAGGGATCATTATAACGTAAAAAAGTATACACCTACAACATTGCAAGAATACCTACGATTTGCCTCGCATTGAACCCCTAACTTTCTAATATCTACGGTTTATCATTCAATCCGATTAACCTACGGCCCAGGCCTGACTCTTACGATGAAAAACAATTTTTAAAAATCTTATCCCCGACGGAGATTTGAACCGGAGATCACGACGTTCGTAAGCCAGCGCTTTAGCCACTCAGCTGCCAGGCCACTACGTGGAGACTTGGTGCGGAGTTGCCCACATCCAACGTGTCAGTCTACCGCCGTATTTCGAAGTTATGAGACAAATATGTTATTTATACAGATAATTTTTCAACCAAATATAGACAGTATTTTTCTCCTCGTTTCAAAGGATAAGTGTGCAAAGTTTCATCAAGAACGGATAAAAACTGTGGATTTGTATGAAGAACAAACAAACCAACAAACCAACAAACAAACATACATTCATCTTTATATATAAAGATTAGTATGCTTCAGTGCCAATCGCTACATCTAGAAATTTGAGTGATATGAGAAGAAGGGTAATAATTACTTTGCATGAAGAGCTATATTCAAATGCTTTTATAACTAGAATTATGAATATAAACAAATATTTTTTAAAATTTTTAATTTAATTTAATTGCAATGGAGCACAGGCCTCTGGTGGCAATTTACCTGCACACCCATCTTCCCCCTATCTGCACCAACCTACATTTGCCCTCTACAAATTTTGTCTTTAAATTCTTTCAAAGTTTTCGGTAAATTATTCATCATTTCCTTTGGTAACTCATTCCAATCCCTGACACCCTTACCTAAAAGAATCTTCCCACACCCTTGTGCCTGAAATCGAGTGCCAGCTTGTGGTCATGGTCATCTTTTCCCTTCCATGCACTACTTTTAATACCTATTTATATCTTTCTATGCCTCATCGCCAGTATATGCCCTGTACACTCCCATGACCCTCCTCATCCTCCTCCTGTCTTGCAATAAATCCCATTCCAGCTCCTTTATCATATCCGTCACTGATTGCATTCTGCGATAATATCTTGGCATTACTTTTGATAACAAGCTTAACTGGGCAGGACACATTGGACAGGTGGTAGGAAAAGGTTTCAAAGTTCATCACTTGTTGGAGGGATTGATGAGGGGATGTACGAGAGAAGTAAAGGAATTGGGTTACAAAACATTGGTCAGACCATTGCTCGAATATGGTAGTGTAGTGTGGGACCCTCATTTTACGAATCAAATACAGGAGTAGGAGAGGATACAAAAAAGGGCTGCTAGATTTGTTTCGTCCACCTGATGGTTTCTCGAGGAGCCAAGGACGCAGGAAACTGATCATCCAATCATAAACGTTGACATGAACCCAGTAGAAAGTGCATAGGGCCGGCCTCGGTAGCGTAGGGGCTAGAGTGCTAGCTCCGCGTGCCGAAGGCCGCCGGTTCGAATCCGGCCGCGGGCATGGATGTTTAAGTGTTGTGTGTATGTGGGAATGTCCTGTCCGTCCTGTGGCGTCCATACATTGGAAAAATACAATATGTATGACGACTTATACACTGAAAGCTTCAAAAATTACATTGAGCTGGCTGTATGGCCTTCGTTGCCAAAGGCCATAAAAAAAAAAAAGGTGCGTAGGCTGAAATGGTCTACATTCTAAGAAAGACGGAATATATGTCGAAGACTTTCTAAAATCAATCATTTACGCGTAATTTGCCCTATGAGTAATTGGAACTTTTAACACTGTGTGTTCTTTTGCTTCTTCCCAAAAGTGAGCCACACAGATGTTGCACTATTCTGCCATACCATTCCTGTCTTTATCTTCTTATCCATTTCCAGTTTTACTTTACTTCCCCTCCCCCTCACAAAGCTTACTAGTCGGACTATAAATATTATTCCAAAAAAGAATATTTAACAATCAGTAGACGGATCACTCAAATTGATAGATGTGGCTGGTGTAGTGATTGGCACTGAAGCATATTAATGTTTGAATATAACTCACACATTCGATGAGGAAGTCTTCTGGCAGGAAACGATACATATTTCCTTGTATTGTGACTAAGGAACATCTACCATCGAGATAAAACTGCATTTTCCTTCATTAGAGCCTAGACAAAGCAGTATCAAAATAAAATTTTGTGATTTTGAAAAGTTTGACCAGAATACTGCTGGATTAGATTCGTTTACAAAATGATAACTGCAAAGAATTATCTCGTATCGATGTGTGAATAACTTTAGAATACTTGGCGCTGTGACGCGCTGCAGAAAAATTAAACAAGAATCATTTACTACCCTAATCCTGCCTAAGAAAAGATAATATTTTAAAAAATATCCGAAATAAGTTTTCAGATATTGCTGAGATAATATATGCGTCAAATACCTGCCAATAGAGAAATATATATATATATAACTTGTGTATATTTGAAATTTCTATTTTACAGTATTTTGGAATTAAAATTTCACGTCTGAAAACTGCACATCAGTTCTTCTTTTATATACATTAAACATTTTTAATAATTAGGGCTAAACGCCTCGTTACTGTCGAGGTAAATAAATATAGGAGAGAACTGTGAACAAAGAACATGAAACAAGTTGATTAATGCCTTCCAGAGGAATCATCCTGGCATTAATCTGCAAAGGTTTTGAGAAAACATGGAAAAAACGAAATTTGATAGCCGACAGGAATTTTAACCGGCGCAATAATTCTTCTCACTTCGGGAGCCACCATGGCATTTTCTACAAGCAAGAATGGTCTTGGAAAAAGACTGCTGTCAGTCTTACAGTTAATGACGTTGGCTAATTCCATATGCAGTGGAGCTTTTTTAAAAAATTCTTATGCCTGCATTCTGAAGGAAAAGGATAATTGCTTTTCAAACTGGAATACGCTGGATATGTAAAAGTAAAATGATGTTATCTGCGAAAAACTAATTGAATCGTTACATATGTGGTTATAAAAGGGTGTATTATGGTTGTTTCCGGGTTCGTGATAAACGAAGTGACTAAGATCTGGCATCTTTAGTTGATCTAATATTTTTTCGTCTACTACTAGGCTGCAAAAATAGATATATTAAAATGATTCATGGCCAAGTCAGTCTATAATTATTGTTCCTATATATCTATATGTTACGGTCAGTTAAAAATCTGAGCGTAGTGGACGAGCGATAATGTTCTGGCCTGGCATTCGAGAGGATGCGGGTTCAAATCCGCTTCTGGCCATCCAGATTTGGATTTTCTGCAGTTTTTCCAAATCACTGTAAGCGAACGTCGGTATAGTTCACCAAAAAGTCCATATTCCCGTCTCCCATGACCTCAAAGTCGAGATGTCAAGCTGGAAACAAATTTAAAAAAGTACAGAAAGTTCCTCGAGGATATACGGTTCTAAACCTGTATAACTCTTTCGTCTGTTATCTGTGTGAGCCTCAGGTAGTAAGCAAGTTAGTTGAACGAGGATGAGGAAAATCTCATGCCTGAAATGTCTGATAATTTCCTTGTTCTGTGGGCCTACGGAATTGTCTTCCGTGTTGGCAAACCACGACCGCAGACACATTCACAAATTCCTTCGCAAGAGTCCCGACCAAGATACTTAAGCTGGCGCTAGCAGTGTAGGGGCTAGAACACTGTCATCGCACTGTAAAGGCCTCCTACCATATCCCGTATATCCCTTCCAAACCATTACCCTTTCGGATAGGAGCAATACACCCTCCACCACACACTTTTAGTGAATCGCGGAGTAATAATAATAAAGTAAGATCGTAACCTTTCACGGCGTTGTATATTAATAAATTTCTCTCGGGCTTCCAGCCGTGTTAAGATGTTACATTTTTGGGACGTTTCGAAGGCGTCCAACTCTGCCTTAATGATTGATATTTGGTTGAGAATGAAGGCAGAGTTGGACGCCTTCGAAACGTCCCACAAATGTAACATCTTAACACGGATGGAAGCCCGAGAGAAATTTATTAATAATAATAATGGTCACTGATTCGAGTTCTTCTGCGAATATGGTTGCTTTTGAATGAGTGTAGTGTTCGTCTTGTGTTGACTTCACAATAGAGTTCCACATTACCTCAACAAAGGCTGACACAATAGTCAGCAGGTTAAATGGTCAAAGGCACGGAAGGTCATAAAATATTTACATCAGTAGATGGAGGCATGTCAATTTTCAATAACGTGCACACGTGCACTTCCAGTTTTTTCTTCTTCTTTTAAATAGCTTCATTATCACGGAATATTGATCAATTAATTTTGTAATCAAATAGAGCAAGTAGAACATTACAAGACGCAATGAGGGTATGCTGAAGTTAAAATCCTCGAGAAGTAATTTTCAGAAATTTTTAATGACCTATACATATTAGTTTAATGTTATTTTTCAACATTTTCATCGGTCTTCTAATTATGATGAAGTAACTTTAATATGTTATTTGAAGTTGTTTCTGTTACTTTCGGCAAATGACTGTCAACTGATATTAAATACCCCTCCCGTGTGCACTAAACAGATTCACTATAGTACGCCTACTTTCCAAATTTTTTATCCTAATACGTGTTTAGAACTCAGCCATGTTACTAGTTGGCACCAAATATGGAATATTTTTTTGTGAGATGAGGTGGACCTGTGAGATATTTTTGAAGGCAGCCAATTGCCTTTTGGTTCAATAAAATTGTCTTTAAATTTTTAATGGCATTCCTCCCGATAGCCATTCATCCAGCTAAACCGTTTTGTGTGTTTATCCTGTGTACTGATGTATTTCCAAATGCTTTTTGCTCATACAATTGAAAGACGATACAAGACATACCACAATACCTACTTTAACACCCATGCCTCTGGCCGGAATCGCACCAGTGACCGAGAGTCCCTGTAACGCCCAAGCCATCCCATCCGAAAGGACAGGGGTTGAAATCTTCGTGTATCCATCCGTATTTCGGTATTGCATGATTAATCGAAATCACTCCGTGAGTGTTGGGATGATTCTCTGGTATGGCCAAGGCTGAATTCCTTCCCGAAACATGCCCCAAGTCCTTTTCTCTCTATAATGATTTCCACGTCGACCAGCCCTAAAACAACACCGAACTAGAGACTCTCCACATGTGGAAATAGCACTCTAGTCCCTTCGCTACCATGTTCGGCCGTTGAATAAGATAAATCCAACAAGGAAAAGGTCTAAAACACACCACAGAGATGAAATTATTTTTATTTGAGCAATTATGTTTTGCTTCTAGCTTTACATCTAATCGAGGTCATTAGAGGCAGGAAAGGACTGGGGACAAGTAATGGGGAGGAATTCGTCCATGGCCTTTTGAAGGAAAAATCCCGGCATTCGCCGGAATGATTTGGGGAAACCATCTAAAACGTTTACCTGGATGGCTAGATGGGTATACGAACCCACGACCTCCCGAAAGCCGGATACTACATACCCACCACGTAATTTTATTTTTTATTTTTTTGTCTTCGTCATATCTTCGGCGGCAATGTGATATGAATCCTGATAGTATTGGAAACTAGGATCGGGTAAGAATTTCAGCCACCGCTTTTTGAAGGAACTTTTCTGGAGTTCAGCTGGAGAGATTTACGAAAATCATGGAATACTGAAACTGGATCCCCGACGGGGTTTAAATTCGCGTCCTCCCGAATGCTAGGCAACAGTGTTACCTATAACCCATCGGGCTTGGACGGCAGGAAATAAAGCTTGACAGAAAATTTTGTAGAAGTATCAGTGTTATTTTGAAACAAAGAGAGAGATGATAGTTTTACTACTTCCATCTTCCAGATTTAAAATGTGGAACCGGTAATTCACATTGCATACGGATTTTTTTTATTTATTTACTGTTCTTAATTATTATTATTACTACTAAAACTGTTGCTACTGCGTTCAAGTTTAGCTTACCTTCTAAATATGGTATGATGAAAACAAAAATTAAGGTGTTAATATTCCGCACCATTTAATTTTCTGGGAATAGTTTATTTATATTTCGTGACTTAGTTTACCATTAGAGTTCTTTCGTGAATGCTCTTTCTGCTTACCCTTAACCTTTATGTGTATTTGTCGACACGCACAGTTCTATAACGCTGCAGCGTTAGAAAGTGTAACTAAGTCCATTCAAACACTCTTATTGGTTTTCCATGCGTAATTTAGCGATTCGTTTCTGTATTCGCCATATAATTGCGTTTGCTAGCGAATTGTTAACTGTTTATTCGAGGGAGAAAAAATACGCATCGGTTATCGAAATTACGAAAAAAGTGTTACAATCTCTCTATAATTAATCAATTTGGTTATTTAAATAATTATTATGACTAAAATGGTGATATTCGTGATTATTTTTACTGAAGAACTCCGAACTTTCCCTCTGAGCGTCTGCGAGTTTCTTGCTGCGCGGGCTCATTTTTTTAGTCTTGGGTAAAGTGCTGGGTATGAGAGGTCTATTTTATCATGAATTTAGTGTACCACCTACCAGTTATGCTGTCCCATGCGGTATTCGTGTCTAGAACGAAGCATAATCGAAAGGCGAGGGGTCTCTCGAATTCTGTCCCCGACTGCACATTAAAACGAAGTCCGATTACACCTTTCCTTAGGTAAATAACAATTTTCATAGTGAAATATCAAACAAAAAAAGAACTATCAAGTCAAACATGTTATAAACAGTATATATATAATTTTCACAGTTGTTTGACAACTGCTTCTGAAAAACAGGTAACAGGAAGTTCTGTTTCCCAAGAAACTTGCCAGAAAAGATTTTTAAGGTCGTCGGAATATCACAATTGTGCCTAAACGCTTACCAAGAATGCCTTGCTGCTTATTATAGAAAAAGGACAACTGAGCATACAGCTACTCTTATACTCTGCAGTTCACAAAACTGAGGATGCCAGAGTGTGTTTTACAACAAAATTAAATTATTCTCTGTATATTCCAATCTTTGGCGGAATTAAGGAAAAAATAACATATGTAATATTAGTACTGATTTTATCTCTCCTATCACTGCGATATAAATATCTTGGTGGAAGAAACATTTCCTTTCAGTCCTAAATGGAAATGGATGTTCACATGAATTTTATGGAACCTACGTTGTTTATTTGACACAGTTCCAACCTGTACTCCCTATCATGTATGAAGCAGTATGTAAGCATTGTATCAAGCGATCTCAAAACATTTGTATCTACTTCCAATCAGAAGAGTCAGCTTATTAGGTACGCAAAAAACTAGAGATTGTTTATAACTATAAGGTGGGTAAAGAATTGCTTGTTGAAGATTTGAAATATAAATACATGGGCATAACACTTGACAACAAACTCAACTGGACAAGACACATTGTACAGGTAGTAGGAAAAAGTTTAAAAATGCTTTACTTGTTGGAGAGTGTGGTCCGGGTATGTACCAGTGAAGGAAGGGAATTCGGTTACAAAACTGTGGTCTGTCAATTGCATGCATATGGTAGTGTCATATGGTACAGGAGTTAGACGGGATGCAAAGAAGGGATGCTAGATTTGTCTCTGGTAATTACCGCAGAATACAACCAGTAACCGATATGATAAAAGAGCTGAAATGGAATTCACTGGAAGACAGGAGGAAGGTGAAGAGAGTTGTGGGAGCGTACAAGGCGAATATTGGCGATGAGCCGTGGAAAGGTATTGGTGGAAGTACTGGGAGAGTTGCATGGAAGGGAAAAGATGACCATGACCACAAACTGGAACTTGACATCAGACATAAGGATGTGGAAATATTTTCTTTCCTAAATAAGGGGATCAGGGATTGGAATAAGTTGCCAAGAGAAGTGATGAACAATTTACCAAAAAACGGTAAAACAATTTCAATTTTACTTTATTTTTACTTATGACTTTACGCCTCGTCGTCGTTCAGGTCATTAGAGGCGGAATGGGACGGGGTACAAGGAACGGGAGGGAATTCGGCCATTTCCTTTTGAAGGAAGCATCCCGGCATTCGCCTGGAGTGATTTGGGGAAACCATGGAAAACCCAAATCTGGATGCCCGGATGGGTATTCGAACCGGCATCCTCCCCAGTGCGAGGCCAGAGCAAAAGAATTTGAAATTGAAAATAGTGGAGGGAAAAAGTTGGTGGAAAAAGGAAAGTGGAAATATGGGTGTGTGTGTTTTTTTTTTTTTTTAATTTAATTGCTATTGCAATGGAGCACACGCTCCGGTGGCAATTTCCCTACACACCCATCTTCCCCCTATCCTACACTCACCTACATTTGCCCTCTACAAATTTTAACTTTAAATTCTTTTAACGTTTTCGGTAGGTTATTCATCATTCCCCTTGGTAACTCATTCCAAACCCTGACACCCTTACCTAAAAAAGAAAATCTTCCCACACCCTTGTGCCTGAAATCGAGTGCCAGCTTGTGGTCATGGTCATCTTTTCCCTTCCATGAACTACTTTTCATACCTACTGCAATATCTTTCCATGCCTCATCGCCAGTATACGCCCTGTACACTCCCATGACCCTCCTTATCCTCCTCCTGTCTTGCAATGAATCCCATTCCAGCTCCTTTATCATATCTGTCACTGATTGCATTCTGCGATAATTTCCAGAAACAAATCTAGCAGCCCTTCTTTGCACCTTCTCCAACTCCTGTATTTGATACTCAAAATGTGGGTCCCATACTACACTACCATATTCGAGCAATGGTCTGACCAAAGTTTTGTAACCCAATTCCTTTACTTCTCTCGTGCATCCCCTCATCACTCT